>KV424673.1:0-68841 GCA_001632445.1 Peniophora sp. CONT | reverse complement strand
TATTGCCCTTTTAGGAAACCGGGCGACCGTCACGCGAAATAGGTTCGTACACCCACCAGAGGCGTGACAGAACCGGTCGGAAGTTCGCCGAGCGGGTTGCCCGTGACGCGTGACGAACTTCCGGTACGAAAACTACAGTACTACGAGTGCAATAACTGGTGATCAAGTATAAGGTAGTTCAAGCAAGGTATGTAATGGAAGCATGGATGTGATTGACAGTGATTTGTTCCTTAGGATCGAAGATCGTCTCGTGTACGATCTTGACGGACGCGCCATCCCCAAGGCCAGTCTTCACAGCGTTAATCACAGTCCACTTCAACGTCTCAACGCCACCGTCCCCCGACGGCCGAAAGGATTCGGAAATCGTAGCATCTGCGTCCAAATCGAACTCGAGGGATGTGATCCGAGCCACACCAGTGCTTGACGCTCGAGCGCGAAGTAGCCAAGAGAGTATGGTATGTATACCATGACTGGGCCCGAAATGCCGCGCCTCGGAGAGGGGCCCACTGAAGCGGAGACAACTGAGCAGTGGGAGGTTGAGAGCGTCTTGACCTCTGGACAAGCTATACAGCAGATGAAATGTTGTATGGCAGTCTCGCATGCGCAACTCGATCGTCTGCACCGAGGGCAACGACGGCAGACGCATCGGAGAGAAGACGTTTTGGTCAAGGAGCCCCTCCGGAAACGTATGCTCGCGCGTCTCGTTGTCAAAGCCGATGGTCTCTAGCGCCTCCGTGCCAGGCGTTGCTCGAATGAGTTCCACGGCCTCGGAGAAGAGCACTGACAGAGCAGACATGACCTCTTCCCGAACGACGTCGCCGAAAACAAAGGATATGAACGGCCCTTCTTCCAAGCACGCCAGAGATTCCACGGTGTCGTCGAAAGAAGCAGGGGGCGCGGGAGGACAATGTGAAGGGGATCGGCCAAATCGCATGATCAGGAAGCCAGTGCGGGAAGCAGGGTCCCTAGCACGCTGCGATATGTGCATGCTACGAAGAGGGAGTCTGTATCGTGTGAATATCGCCCTTAGGGCTATAAGCATATATTCATCGTCGTCGCCGCGATCCATCACAGCGTTTGTGCACTGTAGCGCTGGTGCATGGAGAACCTCGAACACGCGTGCATCCGTACAGCAGAGCGTCTCGAGTCGCGGGAGTTCGATCACGCGCGAGCGTGTGAGCGGTGGCAAAAACCAATTGTGTACGCGCAGAACCGTGAGCGCGGGCGAGGACTCGAGAGCATCGAGGAAAAGATCGAGCCACGGCTGGGGCATAGAAGATATCATCTTACAACTAAGCTCTAGACTGACCAGATTCGGGAGTGTGAAGGGGATGAACAAGTTCACGAGCGTAAGGTGTCGTAGATTCGGATGGGACGCCATCGGGCGAAGCTCCTCGGATGCTTGTCGAGTTGGGTTATGTCGCGTCACCATGTAAACCGAGCGAAGCTGCGGCCGCACCCCGTCACATAGGATGCGAACCAGCTCAGCCCGAGAGAGGTCATTTCCCGGCGGCGGGTTGTCCCAGCGATCCTCGGCCCAAACATTGAGGTCGCGGAGCGTCCCCTTGCACGCAGAGAGCCAGATGGACTCGAGATCTCTCTCCCTGTGCAGAGTCACCGCGTGGTCGATACCAAGCCGAAGCTTTTCGTCGGTGCTCTCGGGAAGGCGGATCGCGCTTACAGAGACGAGACCGTCGTGCGCGCGAGCCAGCATATCACTGGTAGCAACGGCCGCTCCGAAGATGTACGCGTCGCGCGCCCATAGACCAGGCAATCTCAGTAAGACCTGACGCCAGCTACTGCAAACATGTCCCAATCTGACCCAACCTAAAGAGCTCCTGGTTGGGGCTTCGACTTCGGCCACGAACTCGAAGATGACAGCGAGGATGTCTTGATTGAAGCGAAGAATCGGTGTCAGACGTGCGCGGGCATGCTCGACGGCGGCGTAGCTCTTGCTCAAGAGGTCGATCGCGCCAAGAATCCATTCTATGCCCCAAGCGTGATTCAAGGCGAGAGCGCGGGTTTCCTCGGCACTGTCCTGAAGGCTCGGGAGGATATGATATAGGTGATATCTTCCGTCTATCTCGTACAGCCTCATCCAAGCCGGAGACACGGGCGACAAAATGATACTACACAAGTCTCGTCAGGTTCTAGTTGAGTATCATGCACATCAAGACGAGACGTACGATGTTGGAGAGCGTCGAGATTGTGTACGCTCGAGCAAGTCTGCGCAGAGTTGACTGCTCCCGTGATCAAGTGTGAAGAGGTTGTCGATCAGAGTCGAGAGGTGCCGACGAAAGCCGGCCAAAAATTGATGCAGAAATGCAGAGCTTCGCCCGATGCTTTGCCAGCACAGTGCGAGTTCCTCGCGGTGGCGATTCGCCTTGTCTGGCGCCAGTTCCGCGATGTCGGACTCCGCGGCGAGTAAGGCCTGGAAAACAGGACTGGAGCTACCAGTTGAACCGTCAGGACTAGAGGAAGCGAGTTATGAGGAAGTTACGCTACCGGCGCCAGGCATACTGGTCGTGCAAGCCTTCTGCGATGGCGAGGTTACAGATCATGGCATGAAGCGCATCGTCGTGCCTAAGTACCGTCAGTAATTGTGAGTACATTGAAAGGACATGAACGGACTGTTGTGTCCCGGGGTTGATCAACCCGCTGTAAGAGGTCATGATGAAACGACCGTATAGATGTAAAAGAGTGGCGGTGTGTCCAGCACAGTCGCAGGTACGCCAAGAGAATGGAAGGGGGATCGCATAATTTATGCCTTCAGTCAGTTATACGACTGCAGTGACAATTGGGGGTCAGTGCATGCATATGCGTGCGAAATGAGATGAGATGGCTTTATTCAAGTTATTGTCGGCCGAATGCGGCAACCGCAATTGTTGAGAGATGCTTTGGCCGCGAGGTCCTTGTTCGTTGCCGCGTTGTTTCACGAACGTCGCAGGCATTGGCATGCAAGAGTCAGTAAGTGCTGCTGTGCCGTACCGCGCGCGGAACAGCGACGCTCGTGGCGCATACTAATATCCGTTTCAATGCGCATTCACGCATTCCTACATCCACAAGATTCCATGCAATATCAAGTCCAACAAGAAACATCCTATAATACCTACTGCGCCAAACACAATCAGCACTCTACTCCAACCCCATACAACCGACAAAACCACTTACAAGATCGCTCTCAGCCCTTCCAGTCACAATCTCATCCACATCCGCGAACCCCACCATCTCCGGCTCCTCTCTGCGAACATTTTTGCCGTCTTCGGGATGTAAACCTAGGTATTGGACTAGGAATACGCGCATGATGAGGTTCCATCTCCGGAGAGTTGGGAGGTGTAAAGCCGATGCGTCGTCCTATAACCGCAAGTTCCAGCTCATCAGCATCGTATAACGAAGGAGAAGGAGGGAAGGGAACGTACACCCAACGTATGCCAAACCCTCGGAAACGGCTCGGCGATAACATGTAAAACGCTAACCCCCCTCTTCAAAAACGGAACATGATCGTCGCCCATATACCCAATCGCTCTCTCCCCCGCACTCCTAGGTTTAAAAAAGCTTTCCCTGCCTAACCCCGCCCCTCCTCCTCCAGCACCACCCTCCCCACCAATAATGTTCGCGGATAAAAGAGCGTCTTCGGCTGAGATGAGGGAATCGAAGAGCCAGGCTGTGTCGGGGAAGTATGAGCGGATTTGGGGGTGTGGGGAGCCTAGAAGATCGAGTAATACGAGATGTTCGATTAGAGATAAAGGTGTAGTCGGCGCTCCAGGTCTCATAAACCTTCTCTTATTCAACATAGACGGCGCTAACCCCGTACTCTCCCAATTCTCAGCCAGATGACGCGCTCCGTAGATAGAATCATCATCGGTCCAGTCGTGAAAGGCTTCTTCGCCGTCGAAGAAGATGAGCTGGAGTGTGGTTTCGGCTGCGTCGAGGTCTTCGGTTGGGGGGAGGGTGTCGGCGAGGACCCGGGCGTCGCGGGCGGTGAGGAGGGGGTCGAGGGTTTGGGCTAGGTCGAGCATTATGGCGCAGGGAGCGGCGGAGTCTGTCGCGCCGAGGAACTACTGCGCGTGCGCGTACCGTCCAGTCAGCCCTTTCATCCTCAGTTGACTATTCCTTTGAACGCGCACCTGGTTCTCGGGATAACTCGAGAAGAACTTGGAGTCGAAGTGAGCGGCCACCACCAGTCGTCGTGGCGCTTCGGGATCCTTGGTCGCTATAACGTTCGTAAAGGGTCGTGCGCCGACGGGCGTGGAGGCGTTGAAGCTGTCGAGCTCGATCGTCCAGCCTAGCTTATCGAGGGTTTGGATGATGTAGTTCCGTACGAACGTATTGTTGTCGGTCCCGGCTAGAGAAATAAATATCATTTAGACCTGATTGGTCATGTAAAAGCTGGGGGAAGCGGCGTACGTGCTCGAGGGATGAGGATCTTGGTGAGGTGGGATACCGGGTTCGTAGAGTCCAGATGGCGTGAAGGGTCCGGTTGTTCAGAAAGCAGTTTGAGGTCGTCGGCGGATAGAGCGGTAAAGTCGCGTTCGCCTAGTGTCGCTTTGCCGAGAGCGTACGACGCGCAGGAGAATGCCCAGAGCCATGAGGAGAGTAGGACCATGGTCGTTCGTCGACGCTCGAAACGCGGAGGAATCAGGAGTGTGACGTGTCAAGGAAGTTCAGAGATGAGAGGAAAGTGCCACAGCTGGTGATAATACGGCTGTTGCCGGAAGTAGACGCTATGATGGAAGTTCGGGTTGAAGATCGGCAGGGACGCGTCAGGCGCGTCGATCATCGCTCCGAACGCGTCTTCAACTTTGCGACGCGCCGCTCCTTGACTGCCAGCCACCATGCACACCCTCGCCCGTCGCCGTCTGGCCGCTCTCCCACATACCTTCCCAAAATCTTTCCCTAGAACGCTCCCACAAACACGTCACTATGCCCAGCTGCAACCCAAGCCTCAACCTGAGTCTCAGCCTCACGCTCCTCCCCCGTCCAACCCCGAAAAGCGCGACGCGGACGAATCAGCATTGACGCGGTATCTCCGTCGTTCCCCGCGTGCCGCATGGGCGTTCTTCAAGATGATTGGGTTCTTTGGCGCGGATAGTAAGAAACAGGTTGCGGGGAGACAGACGAGGGTGTTGTACCTTGACCTTTGTGCGCCGAGGGCGGAGGAGGACGCAGAGTTTTGGAAGGACCGTGAGTCGAATTTCTATTGCTGGGAGACTGAAGATGCTATATCTCTTGTTTGCGCTGGAATGTTCAAAGCTCTGTTATGACGAACTCCTCCTGACCCTATCCGTATTCTACGTATACTAACTCAACTTGTACAGAATGTCACCTCCCACCAACCTTCCAATCCTGGTTCACAGTAACAAACCTCCACATCTGGATCCTCTCAACCCGTCTCCGCGCTCTCCCCTCCCCACACGCAGACCTCTACGTCCAAGACCTCTGCGACCATTTCTTCCTCGATATCGAGGACCGCATGCGTCACGTCGTCGCACCCGAATTACCGCCTAATACGACGAGTGCGGACGAGAAATGGCATAGGAGGTTACCGGACGCTCAATACGAGTCTGAACGCACGAGTCCGAGTAATCCGTCGTTCTATCAAATACGTAAGGGTCCGAGAGGGAAGTATCCGCCCGAGGCGTTCGTGACGAGGCAGATGAAGCTGTTCAGGGAACAGTATCATGGTCTGCTCTTCGCGCTAGACCTCGCGTTGGCACACAACTCCGACGCCGAACTTGGCGCTGCGTTATGGCGTAATATCCTCGGCGGACGTGGCGCGCGCGGGATACCTTACCCCGGCTCGAACGTCGAGTTACCGCCGGACGACTTGAGTGGGGTGAACGAGTTCGACGAGAAGAATCTGGATAAATACGTCAAGTTCCCCGAGACGGTCGTACAGTTGGTCAAGTACGTGAGGGCCGAGGTCGGACGGTTGGCGGAGATGCCGGACGATGAGATTATGGTACAGCCTGGGGAGGACATGCAGATTCTGTATGATAACCTCATGCGCGAGGGGCAGGAGGAGAGGGAGAGGGAGGCGGCGAGGAAGGGGAAGGCGTAGAGGTTCTATGATGGGGACTGGATTGGTTACCTTACTGCTTGCTCGCCGCCAGCGCGGCGAGTCTGATAATAACATGTTTGGCTTTACTTGTCAGACTTGCGCGCAGCTGTCGCCAGATAGCTCGATCGGCTAGACTACTCTAGAAGCTCACGCCGCTGCTATGTAGTCCTGGATATGCACTTGATTGATGGTGAAAGTTGCGTCCTGAAACGCGTGCAAGCCTCATGTACACGGGACGGGCAGTACAACGCTACATCTGTGCTATCTGTGCATCAGTCTACGCCGAATGAAGCATCGTAGAAGCAGATATTCGGATGGGGATGGGGGACGAAGCGCTGTTGCATGTGAACCAACTTCAGAATTGAGCAGTATGAAAGCAGCACGTCTGTAGGGGCGCCTGACCAATCGGGGCTTAGTGCAGTCAAAGTTCCTCGAAGCACAACACCATCGAGGACTTCATGGCTGTGTGGTGTATATGCACAGGTCTCTAATGAATCTTTGTACAAATTATTGGGCAAGCTCAGGGCTTGGGATACAGTATCGTCAAACCCGTAGTGAAAGACTTGAAGGCGCGCTCACGCTGTTGAACCTTGCTTCCCACCTCCATCATCAACTTGCGACGCCACGCGTGTCTCCCAATCCACTCACGGCGCCAGAGCCTTATCGTGTGCCCATCACCGGCCCTAGACCCCAAGATCTGTGTACCCGTTCTTCTGCCTGGAAGCCTTGAGAGAACACAAGGACACAGCTCGACAGTTGTGCGCGCTCGTCGGAGGACTTTTTGCAATGCACCAGCTTGACTCGGAGCCTATCTATTCACGCTTCACATCCTGCCCTTCGGGTTTCAGGCCCATCATCGGTGTAGTGCACGCGCGAACACAAGAAGCTTTGCCTTGCTTCGGCGTTCGAGACGTGTATATGTGTGTCCGTGCTCTGTCTTGCTCTTGCGGTTCCCCTCCCTTGAAAGTGATTTACCTCACACTAGAGTCTCGGAATCTTCTTCTCCATGGTGAGCGTTCTCTAGAGTATTAGCAACAGGTTACTGATAGCATGCACACACAGGACGGTCCATCTTCGGCACGAGAAGAATCCTACATCGAGAAAGTCGGGGACGACCTGCACTTTCATTTCCTTGACACAGATGGTACCGTGCCCTGTCTGCTGCTCAAGGTTCCAGAGCAGTTTGCGCTCGACCATCCCCATTTGTTAGGGCGTATCATGTGGGACATATACCAATTGCTGAAATGTCCGTCTCTTCTCGACGAAGCTATCAAGGCCACGCAAATCGCAGCCGCCAACAATCCAGAGCTTGCAGAGGATGCCAGTCTGTTTTTCGATCTCGGCAGCCGACTTGTAGCGCGTTTCAAACTCAAGAACGACCTTAACGATGTTTACCGTGCTCGTGATGCTTTTCAGCGTGCGGCCGTGCTCACCCGGGACGGCGACCCGGAACAAGCCAAGCGGCTCTTCCAGGCGGGCACACTGGGACTTATGTGCTTCACACTCACGGGCTGGGTGGATGTCCTCAACGATGCCATCACTGCTTTGTGCTGCACCATCGATCTCTTGTCAGAAGGAGATCAAAATATGCTTTCAGCCTTGTATAACTATAGCGAGGCCCTTCTTGGTCGCTTTCGTTGCCTTGGAAATATTGACGACCTGGAGAAACGCCTCGCAGTTCTCCTTCGTGCGCTTGAGCTTGCACCGGACAGCCATCCGTATCGGCCAGAGTGGATCAGCAACCTCGGGCACTCACTCTGGTTACGCTTCCAGCGCGTCGGGGAGCTCGACGACCTCGAGCAGTCTAACGTAGCCTTCCGCAGGGCCGTTGAGCTCACGCCGGACGGCTGCTCGGGTGCGCCGCGGCGGATGAGCTACCTCGGGAGCTCACTCCTTGTGCGTTTCCTGCGCATCAGGAAGCTCGTCGACCTCGAGCAGTCCATCGCAGCCTTCCGTCGAGCGGTTGAGCTCACGCCGGACGGCCACTCGGATGTACCGGCGCTGATCAGCATCCTCGGGCACTCACTCCGGTTACGCTTCGAACGCATTGGGCAGCTGGACGACCTCGAGCAGATGATCGTAGCCTTTCGCCGGGCCGTTGAGCTTACGCCGGAGAGCTACTCTGGTGTGTCAGAACGGATAAGCAACCTCGGGAGGTCACTCCTTATGCGCTTTCAGCGCAGCGGGAAGCTCGATGACCTCGAGCAGACCATCACAGCTTTTCATCGTGCGGTCAAGCTTACGCCGGATGGCCACCCGCATTTTCCAGAGCTGATCAGCACCCTCGGGCACTCACTCCAGTTACGCTTCGGGCGCACAGGGCAGCTCGATGATCTCGAACAGTCCGTCTCGGCGGCCCGTCGTGCGGTCGAGCTTATGCCGGATGGCCACCTGAGTTTTCCGGTGATCAGCAACCATGGGCGCTCACTTTGGTTTCGCTTCCAGCGCATCGGGAAGCTCGACGACCTCGAGCAATCCATCATAGCTTTGCATCGTGCGGTCGAGCTTATATCGGATGGTCACCCGCATTTGCCAGGGTGGATCACCAACCTCGGTCTCTCGTTCCAGTCACGCTTCCAGCGCATAGGACAACTCGGGGATCTTGAGCAATCCATCGCAGCTTTTCGTCGTGCGGTCTCGCTTAGTACGCCCTATGATAGCCCGAATCTGCCAAAATGGATCGGTAACCTCGGGATATCGCTGGGGTTACTCTTCAAGCGCACTGGGCAGCTCGATAACCTGGAGAAATGCATCGCAGCTTGTCGTCGTGCGGTTGAGCTTACGCCGGATGGCCACCCGGATTTGCCAAAGCGAATCGGCAACCTCGGAAACTCGCTGTGTTTACGCTTCGAGCGCCTTGGGCAGCTCGACGACCTTGAGCAGTCCATCGCAGCTTTCCGTAGTGCGGTCTCGCTGAGTACGCCGGATGATAGTCCGAAACTGCCGGTATGGATCAGTAACCTCGGGATCACCCTAGGGTTACGCTTCGAGCGCATTGGGCAGCTCGATGACCTGGAACAAAGCATCGCAGCTCACCGTCGTGCGATTGAGCTTACGCCGGATGGCCACCCGGATTTGCCAAAGTGGAACCACAACCTCGGCGGCTCGCTCCGGTCTCGCTTCAAGCGCATGGGGCAACTCGACGATCTCGAGCAGTCCATCGCAAGCCTCAATGAGGCCATTGACCTCACGTTTGATAATCCTGCTATGCAATCATCATTGTATGATAACTTGGGGAAATCCTTGCTATCTCTTTTTCAACACAACCCCACACAGTCACACTTCGATGCAGCCGTTGCAGCTTTCATTGACTCAACACAGAAGTCAATCGGACGGCCCACGGATCGGGCGCACACAGCCAGGCTCTGTTTCCTGATGCACCTTGCATATCCCGCGTTCAGCTCGAAAAAGTCGTCGTTAGAAGCAGGTTCCCGACTTATGGCCTTTCTTCCCGAGATTGCCTGGCTCGGTCACGATGTCAATCGACGCTTTGACGAAGCGGCGGCGCTTGCGCAGCACGTTTATTTTGCGGTGTCCGCCGCTGTCGAAACTGCCTCTCTGAAGCAGGCGGTCGAATGGCTTGAAGCAGGGAGAGCAATTATCTGGTCGCAGGTCCTCTCGCTACGCACGCCTGTTAATGAGCTTCAAAAGCAGCACCCCGACCTCGCAGAGACTCTACGGGGTCTTCAACACGAGCTCAGGCATTCAGCACGTGTCTCAAGTTTTGCGAGCTATGCAGAACCTTTCGGTCATGTCCCCGGCTTGTCAATCAACACTAAGGCGGACCGCCATCGCCAACTTGCCGACAACTATGACTCTACGCTGAAACTTATACGTAGATGTACCGGATTCGAAGACTTCCTTTGCCCGAAGCAGCTAGAGAAACTCGTCCCCTCGGCTGACCTCTTATGCGGACCGGCCATCTTCTTAAACGTTGATTCGACTCACTGTGATGCCATCATACTCTCGCCTGGCGGAGGTCTTACATCGCTCCTTCTACCAGAGCTTTCTTCGGAGCGCGCTCTATTATTGCGTCGATTGTGGGTTGCCCACGTCTTGAGCCACAGGGCTGGCGAGCGGGCTACATCGTTAATCGGCGATCAAAATGCAGCGGCGACTTATTTGGGTCACATATGGAATTGGATTGTTCATCCTGTTCTTGAGGCCCTCAACTTTGGCACTCGCCTTGTGAGCCGCTGATGTACTTGTCATAGGATTGCTATGAGCTAACAGAGAAGGTCCAGGGTCCCGACGATGATCTACCACATGTGACTTGGTGCCCCACGGGCCCGCTCATGCAGCTCCCGTTACACGCTGCAGGTCTCTACGACAAGCCAGACGGCCCGCGGGTATACGACTTCGTCGTCTCCTCATATACTCCCTCTCTCTCCACGCTGTCACGCTGCTGTGAGGGTGTCGCCGAGCCATGCGCCAAGCCCGGGGTTCTTATCGTGAGCCAGCCTGCTACCCCCAATCATGCAAAGCTTCCTGGGACCGTGCGCGAAGCTGGACGTCTCGAGAATACTCTCAAATCGTCGGGAACCACGACCAAGTGGCTTAATGACAAGGCTGCGACGATGCAAGAGGTCCGCAGCGTCATGGGCCAGTACCATTGGGTACACCTAGCCTGTCATGGCTCGCAGAACCGCGAGGATCCGACGCAGAGCGCGTTCGAGCTCTTCGACGGACCGCTCACGCTTTCCGATCTCATGGGCACCGTAGCGGAGAACGCCGAATTCGCCTTCCTCTCGGCTTGTCAGACGGCTGTGGGCGACGAGAAAACACCAGAGGAGTCCGCGCATCTCGCGGCCGGCATGCTCGCGGCCGGCTACAAAGGCGTCGTCGCGACGATGTGGTCGATCCAGGACGCAGACGCTCCGGTTGTTGTCGACGCGTTCTATGAGGAGCTACTTGCTCTGCGAAATGCGGAGGTTGTCAAGAGGGGAGAAACAGGCGCGGCGTACGCGCTTCACAAGGCGACGAGGATCTTGAGGGAGAAGATTGCCGAGAATGAGAATGCCGAGAATGAGTTCATGCGATGGATACCGTTTGTGCATTTTGGCGTGTGAGTGGACATTACGTGCGCCCTGTTTTCTTGACTGCGAAGAGTTCGGTGGTGGTATGTCTATATGGTCTGTGTCTGCGCGCTTTCGTCTCCAAATATATTGAATCTGTTTGTATTACGCATACGCAACATATGTGGGTTACTTTACCGTGATCCATGGCTTCCTTGAAGTGCTAGCGATAGGCTGCATGTATTTCCGCTGATTTCCATCTACTTCGCTTCCCACAACACAACGGACAATCCTGGACAATCCCCAAGGTCTAACCTCCCAGCTCAGTCGTACGATACGCCATCGTCCAGAGGATGTCGCTGTCGCCGGCACAGGATAGCATATACAACTTAGCAAGGATAGGCGATAGTATAAACCGTGCGGTAGAAATACCCGATAGAAGAGTACCCACGTTGTAAAGAGTCGCCGCACTAGTACGGTATAGGCGAGTGAGGGGTCCAGCGCCATACTTGCTGCTCTTCCAGAATCGTCCAAGACAGAAGCCATCGAGTCAAGTCGCGCTCTGCAAGCAATCTGCAAGTCGGTAGTGCGCACTAGGGTAAGATCCCCATCCATGTCTTCTAGAGAACGTCCCTGTCTCTGGCGCAGAGTGCTGTATATGAAGCTAGCGCGTGAAGATGGTCGTGCGGATACAAGGATGACCTTTGAAGCACGTCGCGCGTGTGGCGCTGAACTTCCTCTCACCACCACCACTCCATCAGCGACGTCGCACTCCCCTCTACTCTTCGTCGATTTACGCATGGCTGCTTCACATCCCGAGCTCAGCTCGTATGAGCCCCATGGCGCTGTACGCGCGGTCGTTGAACGGCGTTGTGCGTGATCAGGCTGGGGTATGTGCGCCGAATCTACCATGTCCCTGACTTTGAGAATACAAATTTGGTCTCTTGAGGCTTATAGGACCCTGTTACCTCTGTACAACCTGAATGTACCCTGCTGAATGTACCCATCCCTCGCGCCTCCGCGACGTGACGTGGCACCTCCGTCGACGTCGTCCACCTCGCGCCGCATAGACGTTCTTCAAACGACTGGTCTCTTTGGCGCGGACAGTAGTAAGCGGGAGTTGCCGACTTTCCGCCCTCACATTAGCCGGCAAGATCCGAACGCCGACTGCCAGGGTCCTTCCGCCACACCCTCGTTCCCATCAACGCGCGCCCGCGCCTTGCTTTATCTCTGTCCCGTTCCCTCCCACGTAAAGTACAACTAGTAGAAGTGAAGCAATATATACAGTCCGCCTAACCCTAACCCCTAACCACCCTAACCCCTAACCACCCTAACCAAACCTAACCAAACCTAACTCAGTAAGCAAATGCTACCTGCTAGTTTCGAAAAGCAAGATTTTACCACAAAGCCCATGTGCCCTCGAGTTAGGTCTCGCGCTACGCTTGCGAGACCTAACTCGAGGGCACTGGGCTTTGCTAAGGAAAATGCGGGCCAAAAAGTCTAAAATACAAACGGGCGCGGGGATCGAACCCAGCGGCGGTTGAGAGCTTCCGCAGATCTCGGCGCTTTAGCCGATAAGCTACAGCTGCTCGAAAGAAAAGCGTATGTACCTGGCCATATGGCTTTACTGATGCAATTACGCAAGTGAGCCGACGCGTCGTTCGCGCCGTTTCTTCGGGCCTGATTCCGGATCAAAGCACGCGTTCAATGTGAGGGCGGAAAGTCAAAGACTGTAAGCGGGCTGCTGGGATACATATGAGGGTTTTGTATTCGAGGGCGATGAAGGACTCGAACAAAAAGGCCGTGAGTGTGATTTCTTATTCTGACGGTGGTCTCTATGGTTTCTTGTGGCGAGCTGGTTATGCGCGTCTGACGTGCTGCTGTGACGGACTCCGCGAAACCTATCCATGGCTTCCTACGCTCTACATATACTGACATACCGTCTACAGAATGTCGCCCATAACCTTACAACGATCTACCCTCCCCACACGCAGACTCCTTTCAGATACGCAAAGGTCCGAGAAGGAAGTACCTGGAAGTACCCGCCCCAAGCGTTCAGCCTGAGCTGCTTAATGAGCATAGTCAGCCAATGTGTCTCGTTTCTCGCTACGCGACAGATGAAGCTGTTCAGGCAAAGCCAAGGTTCCAGAAGATGGCATCGTTTGGCGCATCCGGCGCTCGCCGAATATGCATATATATGTGCCTACTTGTACATGTGGTATGGGAGCTGTGTGTATAGGAGCTCGCTGTCGCGCACAGCCACTAAGGCAGACGACGCCCAGGAACCAACCAGGGTCATGTAAGCGGGCAAGGTTAGGGCTTACGGAGACTCGCAGAGTAGTGGGCTGCAGTGGGCGGGAGACTGGGATCTGCGATCATATGAGGCGCGTCGGCGATCACGGAACGCGGATCCCGAAGCCGCAAATGAAGCTGCTCAAGTTCTATGTGTAGTAGCCTCTGTTCATGCTTCCATTCTACGCGCATGCGTTTCCTAGGTACTTTTACCTGTTCAAGCAAAGTCTTTGACCATTTTCGTTGCACTGGTGTGACTCTCGACCTCCGTATACGGTGTCGGTGTCCTGAAATTCTGCTAAACTCTCATGCTATCCACCTCTTTGTGTCGCATCATGAGTACACAGGCAAGTTCAAAGCCGAATTGAAATGCTTTCCTGAGTATATATACCCTCCGCCTCGTAACCGGCGCTCATTTCCTTTCTTTAGCCGACCTCCAGCCGAGCATGTTGGTTACTGCAGCTGGTCTACTGTTTGACGTCGGTATTCGCGTTCAGGAGCGATTCTCCCTGAAGGGCAACCTTGAAGATCTGGATCGTGCTATCTCTGTGTATCAACTTGCGGTTGAACTTACGCCTGACGCCGATTCTGACCAACCAAAGCGCCTCAACGCTTTGGGAAGTGCCCTGTTCGAGCGCTATCAAAGGACGAGTCGCTTTGATGACCTTGAAAGCGCGATCGCGGCCTTCTGTTGCGCATTTCAGCTGCCGTCGGACGACGACTCGCATAAAATCTTCTATCTTGGGAACTACGCTATCTGTTTGCGCCTTCGTTATGTAGTCTTGGGCGATGTTGACGATCTAGAGTGTGCCCTCTCAGCACAGCGTCGTGCTGTCGAGCTTCGAAACGAGGACCCTGTAATCGAAGCAGTGCAGTATGATAATCTTAGCAGCTTATACCTCGCACGCTTTCAGCGCATGGGAGAGCGCGTGGATATGGAGCATGCCATCTCATCCTCTCGCCGCGCGGTTGAGCTTCTACCGAATGGCCATCCCTTCAAGAGTTTGGCATACGGAAACCTCGGCAACGCATTCAACATTAGATTTGATCGCACAGGGGAACTCGAGGACATCAGACAGAGCATCTCCGCCCTTCGTCGCGCATCGAGGTCCATGCCATCCGAGCACTTCGAGAAGCCGGCGCTACAGTATAATCTTGGTGCAGCATTGCTCAACTTGTCCAAGCGCATGGGATCCCTTGACGATCTTGAACTGGCCATCTCTGCCTATCGGAGTGCGGTTCATTTGACGCAGGACATTCATGTGAACATGCCTTTATATCTCAGTTCTCTCGGTTTCTCGCTCCATATACGCTTCGATCTCGTGGGAAAGCTCGACGATCTAGAGGAGGCCATCACATTGCAGCGTCGCGCACTTGATCTCGCGCCGGATGGCCACCCCAGCCGGGCGTCGTGCTTCAACAAGTTGGGTAACTCCACCCTCGCGCACTTCAGGCATACTGGAGATTTAGAAGATCTTGAGCAATCCATCTTTGCTCATCGCTGCGCCATTGAGCACACACCGGATGGCCATCCCAACAAATCTTCGTGGTTCAATAATCTCGGCTGCTCGTTGATGATACTCTTTGAGCGTACAGGCCACTTCCAAGATCTTGAAAGCTCTATCTCGTCGCTTCGCCATGCAATCTCGCTCACACCAGAAGGTCACGCATACAAGTCATCGCGGTTCCACAACCTAGGATCGGCGCTTTACCAACGCTTTCAAACGACTGGATTGTCACAAGATTTCGAGACTGGTTACGCGGCCTATCGTCACGCTCTTGAGCTCATACCCGAGGATCATCCCGAGAAGTCGGGAATACTAGCTAACCTCCGAATTCTACTGACCGCACGCTATAGACGTACGAACGAACCTGAATATCTTGCTCTTGCTATTGCAGCAGCGCAGCGCGCCATTGAACTTGTTCCGAAAAATCACCCTGATCTCGCAGAGCGATACAATGGACTTGCCACATGTATTCAGGACCGCTACGAATGCACGAAGGACCCTGCAGACCTCACGGATGCCATTTCCATGTTCCACAAAGCGATAGAGATCTCTGACTCCAATCAACGCATTCTATCGTCCTATCTTCATAACTTAGGAGAGTCTTTGAGGTGGAAATTCGAGCGTACCCAATCCCGGGCGGACTTCGACGCTGCTATAAAGTCTTTCGCAGCCTCGACCGAACATTTACTCGGAGACCACTCCTATCGTTTGCGCTCTGCGAGGATCTGGGCGGCCATGCTGTCTTCAAATCCTGCATTCAGCTCCAGAGAGTCTGTGCTCTCAGCACATTCGCGCATCATTGACGTACTTCCAGAGATAGTCTGGCTCGGACACGATATACATCGACGTTTATACGAGTCCGCAAAGGTCGGAGAGCTCGTCAATGCCGCTGTCGCCGCTGCTATATCTTTTGGATCATTGACGAATGCGGTTGTGTGGCTCGAGGCGGGCAGAGCATTGATATGGTCTCAACTGCGATCGCTGCGGACCCCACTCGATGAGCTGCAGCAGAAGCAGCCCCAACTCGCAAGCGCTTTACGGAGCATGCAACAGCAGCTCCAGCAATCTGCGCACAGTTCCTTCATTCCAGAATCAGATGCGTTTGGTGGTGTCCCAGGAATTGCTGTCAATAATGAGGCAGATCACCACCGGCGGGACGTCGTACACTACGAGCGCCTTTTGAAACAGATCCACAATTGTGAGGGTTTCGAAGACTTCTTGCGCCCCAAAACACTTGAATCCCTCATTCCATCGCAGGGGCTTCGCGATGGACCTCTCATCTTCTTGAACGTGCATTCGACTCGTTGCGATGCTCTTGTGATCTCCGCACAGGGAACAATCACGTCGGTTGGACTTCCCAACCTTTCTTATTTTCGTGCGATCGTGCTGTGCTCGCTTTGGATTATGCATCTCAAGGAACGCAATGTCCGCACGCGGGCCTTGGGCTCTCTCCACGACGTTGCGGGAGAACTGAACCCATTGAATATAATCTTGGAGTGTTTGTGGAATTGTATCGTGAAACCAGTTCTGGATGGGCTTGACGCCATCGATCTTGTAAGCAGCATTTTTTCACTGGTGACAGTGGATATGATCACAATTACTAACATTTCACCAGCAGATGTGTGATGATATGTTGCCACACATAACGTGGTGTCCTACAGGACCCCTCACTCAGCTTCCCCTCCATGCTGCGGGAATCTACTTTGATCCGCATGGGCCACGTATCTATGATATCGCTGTGTCGTCTTACACTCCATCCCTGTCCGCGCTCACACGCAGCTGCAACACGGTCGGCCAGGTACATCCTTCAACAGATGTACTCATTGTGACACAGCCGGCTACTCCCAACCTCGCCGTACTTCCTGGGACCGTGTACGAAGGCACACATCTCGAGGAACTTCTGGCCGGGTCGGGGATTGCCAGCACGGTCTTCAATCACAAAGACGCGACCGTCGAAGTGATCAAGGACGTCATAGTTCGCTTCCCATGGGTGCATTTGGCCTGCCATGGCTCTCACAATCATCAAGATCCAACGAAGAGCGCGTTTGAGCTCTACGACGGTCCACTCATGCTGTCTGATCTCATGGGCACAATGGCGGACAACGCCGAGCTCGCCTTTCTTTCAGCGTGCCAGACTGCCATGGGCGACCTCAAGACACCAGAAGAGTCTGCGCATCTCGCAGCCGGCATGCTCGCGGTCGGATTCAAAGGCGTCATAGCGACGATGTGGTCGATACAGGATGCCGATGCACCCGTCGTTGTCGACGCATTCTACAAAGAGCTGCTCGCCTTGCGCAGCTCAGGAAAAGTTCGCAGAGGATCTACTGGCGCGGCATACGCTCTTCATGCAGCGACGAAGGTTCTGAGGGAGAGGATCGGCGAGAACAGCTTCATGCGATGGGTGCCGTTCGTGCATTTCGGCGTCTGAGTAGGATCGTAGTACTTGATATGCTTTGCCTTTGGCTCTAAGGTCAGCTTCAGTATCATTGGTTTGTGCATGTACGATATGCTTAGATAGTTTGCGACGATTTGTATCCAAACACCAGTTGCATACGCCGTTTGATGGTATTACGCCATGATCAACACGTAGGGCATTATGGACATGCATTGCAGCACTCGCAGGTTCTGCCCTGCACATCTTCGTGTTTTCTTGCGTGGCCGTAAGTACATGAAGTCAGATGAACTCAGGATGAGAGGAAGGTCCTAGGCAACTTGCAACATCCAAGCAACGCCGTACCCCTCAATGCTATCACAACGTACACTCGACGACTAGCCCACGGTACACGGATATCGACTTTCCGCCCGTCCCGCCACCGCCGGTCGTCACGTAGGCAGTTGTGTTGTCCGAAGCCAGAGTGATAGACGTCGGCCCGACGGCCAAGCTCGAGTTGCCACCGTTGAAGATGATGGGTCGAGGTCCGATCGGCGCGATATTGGTAACAGTGTTGCTGGATTGGGCGACGTACGCGATACCGGTGGTCGGGTCAAGGGAAAAATCGTCCCGAAGACCCTCGAGCATGTCGTTGAGCGTGGCGTTGATTTCAAGCTCGCCAGCGGGGTATCCATCGTCCGTGATCAGTATGCGTCTGAACGTCTCGTGCGTGTTGGCAAAGTAGGCCGAGCCATTGAAGACCTTGAAACCATCGACGCCGACTAGGATCGCCGTGTTTATGGGCGTGTTGAACGCGTCGTCTCATATGTTCTTCTCAATGGCGCCGGTGTCCGTGTCAACGCGCGAGAGGCTTGTGATGCTCGAGTTCTCGTATCGAGCCTCGATGGAAGCGAGGTATCCACATCTAGCTCATCTCCATCTTTACATCTCCTCGCGCGCCGCTGATGTGAGGATGCCAGGCCTGCGCGAGATCGTGCGGCCGGAGAGCTGTATCGCGCAGGGGAGGGTGGAGGTAGGAGGTGCGCAGGGAGCGTATTAGCCGCTGTGATACGTTCTGGCTGGGATTCCTAAGAGGGAGATGGTGGGAGATGGTGTGTGGGTTTGGGGAAGCGAGGTCTAATGTATCGTGAGGCAACTAAAGACTATTGTTAGTCCATTTGCATGGCAAACGCATACGTGAAAAGGGCGCACTTGTCGCATATATTCCCAGGTCCCGCTGGCCCCACTTCTCCACACGTTTGCCTTCCTTATACTGTCCTTGAAATCCCCAATGACAACAGATACATCAACCGTGGTCGTTTGTTGCTGGCAAGAAGCCCGGTGGATAGGCAGACACGTATGGTGGGGTAATATATCACCTATGAGAATGAATGAGTAAGGAGAAGTGGCGAAAAGACGGGAGGAGTACGTACCGAGTATGCACACTTTGTTAAAATTGTCGACAGGACGCTTGTGTGCGACGGGAGACTGGAGGACGCGTGTGCGGTGTTGCTCTACGAGCATGGGCGCAAGGGCAGTTGAAATTTGCGCTCGGCTCAAAGCATGGTCGGGCGAAGGCGAAGGAGAGTGCTGGTGCAGCGGGGTATGAGGTATCTGATGTACGTACTGCATCGGACGCGATATCTAGGCCGCGCACAAAGAGTTAGAACAGATGCTCTCTACTACCAGATGTAGAGAAAGGACGTACATCTCCGGCATGCCGAGGCCCATCAGCGCCGTGTTCTGCAGGTCACTCGTTGTTCGCATTCGCCGACGGGCGGGAACAGGCGGGAACAGTAGCCCGCGCAGGAGGTGATGTCGCGGACATCCTGAATTGGGGAGTACGAGTGGTCAAAGATGGTATTCCACGAGATGGTCGTCCGAATGCAAGAAGTTGAACACTGCACAGGAATAGCACCTGCAAAGCGAGTTTGCGCGACGATGTGGGTGGCAACCAAGATGGTCGTTCGAGTGCAAAGAGCGTCGGGCTTCCTCTAACCACCACCATCATCTGCGATGCCGTACTTCGGTCACCAATGCAAAGATTGCTCTACATTGCCGAACTTAGATCGTATGAGCCTCATGACACCGTATGCGCGTCCGTTCGACGACGGTGCGCGGCCATGAAGCCAGGGTATGTGCGCCAAATCGGTCATATACCTTGATGCAAGCTGACCTAGAGAATGCAGATTCGGCTCATGATGCATGATGCATCAGGCATTACATCCTGAACGCAGTGGTTATGCCGTTGTGCGGTATGGAACGAGTGCTACCTACGCTGGTCCGTGTGCTCTTACTTGCCCCTTTCGAGTTGTATTGACCGTAGCCCTGCAGGAGACATGCCCTTTGTATATTGCCAACCTGTCCCGCGCACCTTCGTGCTGTGCTTGCGATTGGCGTTGACGCATCCACTGCACGCTGCATGAGCGTTCTTCACGGTGATTGATCTTGGCCGCGGATAGCGAGAAGCAGATTGCGGGGAGACCGATAGGCGTGGTTTATTTATCTGCACATGCATGCACTCAGGACTGAGAGAGTTTTAAGAAGTCCGTGAGTGTATATCCTTACGGGTTGCAACGCTCTGCTTTTACTCCGGCTCGCTGGTTTGACGGACGTTTCCTCCTTCGCACCTTCCGCCATCGTACCACATATGCTTACCTTTCGTCTACAGAATGTGGCATCCCACCAACATCCCGCTCTTAACCCCAAGTCTAGTTTTAACGTGATAAACCTTCAGTCTCAAATGAGCGACATCCACTTCACGTTCCCTCTACAAATATCCGACACGAACCCTGGCAGTGCCAACATCATGGCCGCGTTCCCGCGCGCGTTCGAAGACACGAGCGGCACATATGCTGGCTGTGGCGACCACGTCATATCTGTCCTTTCAAGTCGTATGCGACCATGGACAAAGGTTACGTGTTCCTGATGGACTACCACTGCGGATACTGGATATCGACAAGCTCTGCGGCGTTTCTGTCATTGAAGGATCGACAAGGACATCTTACATACTGCGCGACTGCCCCTACCGAAGACGATATACACAACCTCTGGTATGACATTGCGTCTCCGGCTACCCTTCTACGCTAAATGGCTGTACTTGTCGCAAACAGTGCCAACTCGCCGGCCCAGCTTTTACTTCTCCGCGCGTTTCCCGCACTGACGATAGAGCATGACCTTGGCATGTAAAAAGCTGCCTTGTGGAATTGTGGTTTTGTTGGGCGCATCAGGCAGGAGATACTAGTTGCTTATGAAGCCTGGTCAAGATGTAGAACCGACGTGACGAGGGAAGAACGTGTACCCAAACTCTGCATAGGGTTTACTGTATGAACAACCGCGTGTCCGTCCACTTCAGTTCCGCTGTCGATGCATCTATCATTTGGAGTTTCCTTCTCATGCGATAAGCAATGCAATACAGTCACGAGGGCTTCTATGAGCGCCTCGATAACGACTTTTTCGCGTGAAGACATCATTCACTACGACTTATAAAGGCAGGAAGTCCCTCAAGACCTGTTCTGCGCGACGCCCTTGCAATGCATCTTCCCGCCGTCTATTCCGACGAGCTTGAGAAAGCATATCGTCATCTTGGTCGCGCTATTCCCAATCCACAACCGGGCTTCTCTACTGCTGGCGATAAGTCCCTCTCACCCGTCAAGATTGGCGACGTCGGTTACATTAGGCAAGTCGGTTGACTATTGTCCGCGAGCCTGTGTACTTACGCGGTTTTAGGGAAAGCGATGGGAGATTCATACGTTTATTTAACGTGCACTCGTTGCCGAACGAGAACCAGCATCAGAACGGACCCGATGAGAATTATCCGGACGACTTTTTCCCAGAAGTCTTAAACACATCTTCAGCCGCACGCCTGGGATCTTACTCTCAGAATCTGCGGCAGTCGTATTGCTCGACCGACGTGGTGTCTAAGGATGTTACAATCGGTGTGACTGGGTATGTCCTGTCCTGACCATCTGCGCCGGAAGCTCCTGTCTACGAAATCACTGATTGAATGACAGACCATCCGCCCAGGGCGCTGAGGACCCAGGTATACGCATGCACTTTAGTTCCAAACGCAAACATGGCGCGGTTCTCGTCGTTCCGGACCCTGTGTACAGCCACGATAGCACCAAGAAGGAGGTCTCGGTCTACAAAACCTACTTGCGCTCCAATCTGGCGAATTGGAAAGAGTGGGCCGACCGCGAACACATCAAGCTCGACGAACTGCTCCTGATCACCGGCATGGATCAAACTACCTCTTGGTCGAATGTTGTCCACGCAGACGCAGACCTCTCTGCTGGCTTTGGTGTTCAAGTCACATATCCCACTATAGCCGGTGTGCAGTTTGGCGCGCAGTTTCGTTGGAGTCATGCCGAGGCAGCAGAGCGCAACCATAATCCTCGCATTCACGATGAGGACGGGAAGCCTGCACGCGTTCACACCGTCTTCATTCGTTACGTCAGAATTGGCAGTGGCTTTTTTGGCATCAAGATAAAGGCGGCAGCCGAGCCACGCGAGCTGGATGTCGACAAGGACGATCCTGAGGCGGACGTCGATGCGTTGGCGGTAGTTGAAGTCCCGCCCTGTTTTGAGAAGGTAAGTTTTATATCTATTTTATATCTACCAGACAAGTGTCATGCACTTAACAGAACTTGTACCTGCAGTTCACAGACTCGCTTACACCTGTGCACGATTATATCTTACAAGTGAGTGGTTGGTAACGTACAATGTTCTATCAGGGCTTGGCCACTGACGTCTTCAGAACTCGAACGCCAGCTTCGCGATTGCCTCCCACAGTGATCTCGAGGCCCTCCATACCACGGATTGGAAGGTTCGCGTCTCTGTCTCAGATGGGGGCGTCGGTACGTCACAAAATGGGAAGCCAGGTAGCCAACTCAATATGATGCCATCCAGGTTACCTCGAGCTTGATGTTCAACCTGATGATGCGGGCTTCTCAAGTCTGGAAGCAGTACCACAAGCAGCTGCGACCAAACAAGATACAAGCGACATGAATACCACCAAACTTAGATTTCGGTAAGCTCGGCTCATAGCAGGATGGTGAATTCGCCTGAACGAGGCCGCAGGGAACTAGACGAGGCTATCAAGACTACGTCGGCAGCAATGGGCAGCGAACCAGAGTCAAGCGGCGATGCCGGCGAGGGCAACCCTTCTAATCCTCGTGAAGCTCAGGCCTCCGATGCCACCCCGCCTGATGATCCGCGCAAGCTTGGGAAATTCATGTGGGAGCGTTACAAGGCCGGGAACATGGTCGACGCATCCCTCCTCGACAAAGCTATCGAAGCTGCGCAGCTCGCGATAGGCGGCGAGTCTGAGTCAAGCGACGACGCTCAACTTCTCATCGACCTCGGTATACGGCTCGAAGCGCGCTTTTCTTTTAGTAAAGATGTCGACGATCTCGGCCGAGCCATACTAGCATTTCAACGCACACTCGAGCTATCAGGTGACAAGGACTCACGTCGGGCTGGGCAGCTTTATCAGCTGAGCAAAAGGCTGATGGGCTTGTTTTTCGAACGGGAGCGGGTGCTTGTTATCCTGGATTGCGCCGTGGTGGCTGCTCGTTGTGCGGTTCACCTTACGCCGGATGGCCATCCAGACAAGCCAACACGTTACAGCAACCTGGGTAACTCGTTGCTTGCGCGCTTCAAATGTAACGGCAACCTCGACGATGTCGAGCAGTCCATCGCGGCGCACCTTCGAGCGATAGAGCTTACACCGGACGGTCATCCAGACAAGCCAACACGTTACAGCAACCTCGTTCACTCGTTGCTAGCGCGCTTCAAATGTAACGGCAACCTCGACGATGTCGAGCAGTCCATCGCAGCGTACCGTCGAGCGCTAGACCTCGCGCCGGACAGCCACCCTGTGCGTTACAGCAACCTCGGCAACTTGCTGCTTGTGCGCTTCGAGCGGAAGGGCGACCTTGACGATATCGAGCAAGCCAATGCAGCACACCGTCGTGCGGTTGACCTTTTGCCGGATGGTCATCCGAACAAGCCAGCATGTTACACCAACCTCGGCAACTCGTTCCTTACCCGCTTCCAGCGCAACGGCGACCCGGACGATATTGAACAGTCCATCACAGCACTTCAGCATGCGGTAGACCTCACACCGGACGGCCATCCTGATAAGCCTGTGCGTTACAACAGCCTCAGCAACTCGTTACGAGTGCGCTTCGAACGTTACGGCAACGTCGAAGATACGCCAGAGAAACACTCTGGAGATTCTAAGAAACGCTCTGAAGATTCTAAAGTAGCTTCCATGCAAACCCCACCACCGTATGAGTCTGTACGTCCTTACTAGGCGGTTATAAACTCGCATAAACTGAATCAACGGAACATGAAATTCAACTGTAATCACCTACAATCTTTACGAGACTGCGTACGTATACTTATCCTCAAACGGCCTCTGCGTACGCACAAGATACTGTATGCACTGGATGCTACGAGGGTAGAGGACTCGGCTCGGTACTTCATGCCGCTCGCCGCCTCGCTCGCTGTCATTCAAGTGCTTGAGATCTCGCATATCTGCATCTGGCCATATCCTCCCGCAGTCAAGCAACTCATGTAATACTAAAGTA
Source organism: Peniophora sp. CONT (assembly GCA_001632445.1). NCBI lineage: Eukaryota > Fungi > Basidiomycota > Agaricomycetes > Russulales > Peniophoraceae > Peniophora > Peniophora sp. CONT. The sequence goes on along the minus strand of KV424673.1, from coordinate 45,001 downwards.
CGCTATATTTCGAACGAGGCCATTCATATGTGCTCACTGCTGTACTAGAAAGGTGAAAGAGCTAGTACGCCTACGAGCATGCCCCCCTCCCTTACTCCTCGCCGCACAGATTCTGGTGGAGGTACCCTATCTTGCACGATGTAATGGTATTCGAGACACTCCAAGCAACTTAAAAGTGTACGACGGTGCAGGTCGACTAACTTTCCAAGCGGTGACCGGTCGTCTTCTCTGTATCTACGCAGCACTTGAAGAGCTTGCAGCTTCCACACTGCATCCTTAGTCAATCCAGACGTTCAGCGATGTTGACAAGTTCTGCGCACCTATCGAGAATCGCTGGTCCAAGCACACGTCCCATCACTCACGGATCGTTCGCAAAGACAGGAGCTAACCGTGAACAAAGAAACTGACTGCAGACAAGGTGAAATGACCTCGGAGGTGCTGATTTACGAGCATGGGCGCAGGTGCAGGCGTAGGTGAAGGTTGCATTCTGTGGCAGAGGCGCCTCCCCAGCAGCATCGAGCTGCATCCCGTCCACAGAAAGCGAGAGCGAAAGCGAAAGAAGGTGCTGGTGCGGCGAGGTATCCTGGATTAGCGCCAGGTCCGGTAAGGTATTGCACCGGACGCGACATCGGCGACTGGCAAAAACCCGTTAGAACAACGCGCTCTAACAGCCAGATGCAGACGAAGGACGTACATCTCCATGACGAGGTCCATCAGCGCCGACGATTTGCAGGACGCTCGTCGTTCGCATTCGTCGATGGGCGCGAACAGGCGGGAACAGCAGCCCGCGCAGGCGGTGACGTCGCGGACATCCTGAGTGGGTGGTCGCGTAGGGTCAAAGATGGTGGGGCACAGAATAGTCGTCCGAATGCAAGAGCTTGAACTTGTGGCCGGGAGAGAAGCCAAGCGAGTGTGCGCCAACCAAGACGGTCGTCGAGTGCAAAGAGCGTCGGCGACTCGGTGCGTGTGTGACGCGGCGCTTCCTCTCAGGCTCTCACCACCACCACCACCGCCACTATCTACGATGCCGTGCCCTTCCCTCTTTGACTACCGACGCGAGACCGCTCTATAGTCTCGAACTCAGCTCGCATGAACCTCATGACATTCGACCGCATTGCGTGGTGGTGAAGCCGGGGTATGCGCGCGCGCCAAACTGATTGTATACCTCGATGTAAACCGATTTCCACAATACAGGTTTGGCTTCTTCAAGCATCGGACATCGCATTTTGAAGGCACAACTACACTCGGTTCTACGATGCAGAACGAGTGCTACCTACGCTGGTACGCATGCTCTTACTTGCCTTGCCGGCTGTACAGTACGCCCGCTAACTGTACCCTCGCAGGACCCTATCTCATCCATACATCTCAGGTATCGCCATCCCATGCACCTTGGCTTGGTGGCGCGGATATCAAGAAGCAGGCCATGGGGGAACAGACGACGGACGATGTATGCGCCCAGAGTGTAGAAGGATGCCGAGTTTTGGAAGGACCGTGAGTGTTTCCTCATGGCTGCGATGCTTCCTCTATCTTTGCTTGGACATATGCCTATTGATTCATATTTCTCGGCATGTACTACATACAGCTGACTATGCTATCCGTATACAGAATGCCAACTGGTCGATAGGAACGAACTCTCGCACCACATCCTCGAAACGCGTCTCCGCACCCTGCCCTCCCCGCGTGCAGCAGCTTCTACATTCAAGCCATCCGAGCTAACTTCTTCTTCGACATCGAGGATCGCTGCTAGCACGCTGTTGCGCCTGAACTCTCGCCCAGCCCATCATCTGCAGACCAGGAATGACCACTTCTTCTACCGGGCTCTCAATACGAGGGCCAACGCACGTCTCCGTTTAACCCGACATTTTACCAGGCACAGCAGTCCGAGGCGGATGTAAGTTGTTCAGTATACAGTATTACAGGCCACTCTTCGCTCCATCTCACTCGGGCGCACAACCGCGACACCGAACTCGGCGCTGCGCTGTGGCGCGAAACCTCGCTGGACATGGCGCGCGCAGAATACCCTTTCCCCGGTTCCAACGTCAAACTCCCTCCAGACGATCTGAGCGCTGTGAATGAGTTCGACGAGAAGAATTTGGGCAAGCATTCTCAGTTCCCTGAGACGGTTGTTCGGCTTGTCCAGTATGTGAGGGCCGAGGTTAGACGGTTAGCAGAAGTGTCAGATGATGAGCTCATGGTGCAGTCGGGAGAGGATATGCAGATCCTGTATGACAACCTCATGCGCGAAGGAAGGAAGGCAGGGGAGAGGGAGGTGGCGAAGAAGGGCAAGACGTAGATGTGTGAAACATGAAAGGATGGACTATGCTTGCGGTATCGTACTTGCTTGCCCGCCGTTAGCGCGGCGAGTCTGATAATATAATTCGATTATGCTTGTTATCTGGAACCAAAAAGTGCAATAGTATCATTGTGCCCCTCGTCCAAACAGCCCTCAATTATTGTCTCAATAAGTAGGAGGGAGATTTAGCTAATGCTTAGGGAAGAAGAAGGCTGACGGTATAGCAGGCATGATAATACTCGTACTCACTTCGGCTTCTGATCGATTCCCAGCGGAATGACTGGCTGGAACCACTTGTAGAACCTGACCTCCGCCGCCTCGCCTGTATTGCTCCATCCCGGATACTGTGCGCACGCCCAAACAGTGATGAAATCGTCCGCCTGCCACTTCAACGAGAACTGGATGGAGTGGTCCTGCGCGCCTCGCAGGTTCTTGACCACAGAGTTCGTTGCAATGACTCTTACAAGCTCTTACATCGTGCAGTGGACACGGAATCCTCGTCTCGTCCCCGATTCTAACCTCGTACCAACTGTAACTCCCGTGCTCCGGCTGATCGGCGTGCCCCTGATCTTTCCCAATGGTGATGAGTTGGAGGTCCTCGTCCGTTGGCGGTGCGATCGTGAACCAAAGCGTCTCGGTCCGAGGGCCATGCGAGCTGCAGTGGGCTCTCCTGTTTCCCGTAAGGACACGGCGGTCCGGAAGAACCCATCGACAGTAAGATTCGATGTGCAGAACGAGTTTTGGTGGTAGAGCATGGCGTCCGGGTGAGCCGATCTGAAGAGCGCGCCATGCGTCCATGCCATCAACGGTGTACTTGCCCGCGCGATTGCGATGCGTAGTGTGAGCGACCTTGGGCGGACCCGCAATTATTCTGGCAGGGTGGACGAGGCATGGCCGAGCTGGTAAAGTGTGTTGCTGGCGAAACTTGTGCCGAGGAGCAGATTGCCATTTTCGATGTCGACCAAGGGGCCACATAAAGTTGGAGCTTGGCGACCGACGAGAATAGAGCAGGGATGTCTTCGATTCAGGCGAGTGGACGATGCATGGGCATGGGATTTGGCCTAGGGTAACGATGTCAAGACAGCTGCACTACATTCCGAGGCACCACTGGCGGTGAAAGATGGACAAACAGGTCGACTAAGGAGCCTTTGGCGTTGGAGGTTTTATATGACAGTGTGGCCTCTGATGAACTTGGTTAGCTAGCTTGAAGACGAATAATAGCCATTAGACGCACCCGGATCAGCAACACAAACAACCTACGCCTCCTCCAAGTTCTTCCACCACCAGCCCATGGATTCAGCTACAGCATTCTCTACGGTCACCGGTGTGCGATGACCAAGGCGACGTATTGCACTAACAGCTACGCCCGGATAGAGAGCAGCATAAAGCGCCAGAACCTCACAGGCACAAGCCTCGTGTGGGAACATAGGGGATCATGGGAAGCTTTCGCCTGCAGGCTCGCCAAAGGTTACATAGGTCGTGGTGGTAAGTCACAGAGCAAGGGAAGGGCAACTACCGTAGTACTTTGAAGTTGCTTAGTAAACAGTAGTAAACGCGTCCAACTTCGCGATCACGCGGCAACATGGCGCTTGTCATTCGCTACCATGAATCATGATGCCCATCTGTCCATCTCATAATGCGGCCTCACAATTATAATCAAAGGTCCTTCTGGCAAAAGCACCGTGACTATACTTGTTGGGCGAGCTCCTTGATCTATTGATCAGAGGTGCTAAGCAGCAGCCAAACTCAGCCAAACCGCACGCCACTAGTGGCGCCATCCGAGTCCTGGCGGGTATCTTCGGGAACGTGGAGTGCTCGCCTGGCTGGCAAGTCGGGACTACTTCCATACATGCTCATAATTCGGCTGTGCATATAGAGTAGTTGTCGAACAGGTGCGCAGTTTCGACCCTCATTGCGCCTCCCTCTGATTCTTGACAGGGTTTCACTTGGCGTACAATCCCTCACATATGCGGCAGCCAGATCTCTTCTCAGTTTCGCACTTTCGCATTCCTGGTATAGGCAGCGAACGTATCGGTTCTCTTGCCTACACACTATTGAATGCCTGCGCTGTGCAGGCTGACCCGCTCTGCCAGCCATTTTGCGGGGGCGCTTCCGATTCTTCTCCCGACTCGCGCGGCCAGCGGTATACTCGCGTCAAGCTATACTTACGCTCACTCATCATGATACGTACCGGGAGCGCAGCCAGCGCCTGGAAACGGGAGTAGACGAGCTCCAGCGCATTCGTAATCTGCTACTACACCCCGTCGGCGTTTACTACGTACATTGATTTGAATCGGTCTGTGGTTTGCCAGACGCTCGCCCCCGGCTGGTCACAACACAACGCTGGAGAACAGATTCGCGCACCCAAAGGATCCCTCACGACGAGGTATGGCCGTCATGACATTCAGAAGGTAGAAATGTGACGCTGTGTGGTACAGTAACCCTTTTCGTAAGGAAACCCAAGCTAGGCAAACCTTCAGTAACGAAAACGACTGGACAGGGCAATCTGGGCTCATCCAACGCAATCGGAAATGCCTACCTCCCGAGCTGTACCACTGCTGTACCCGCCCTGTCACTTGATCGCACATTCTGCCAATAACGCAACCAACAGCGGGACCAGGCGGACCAGGCGAGCTCTCGTGGACCCCATGCTATGCTACATCGCCTACTGAGAGCGCGTCATAAGTTCCGCTTGCTCATCTGACCAGCTATACTGTCATAAGCTGACACGAAAGCACAGATAAGGGATCTACTTGCACTTATCTGTAGGATACGGGCGCTCGGGCTTCGGATGGGCCTATGATCGGAAATGGTGCAGTAGGTGCAAGGCTGCGTAGTAACTGATATGAAATTCTCACTCCTGCCTAGTAGTACACAGCTCGATCCGGAACAACGCTCGTGGTATATATACCTGAGTCTCCTGCTTTCGGATCCCGTCACCTCAATCAAACTATCATTCAGTAACTGCAGCTGTTATCCACCATGGTGAGCTCCATACCTATGTTGTACCAACGAGACTTATATAACGCTGCGCAGGACGACTTTACCTCTAACTCAACAAACTCGCTCATTGTTAACGGCAGCGACTCGCTTCCGTTCTTCGACTCCGGCTTTCTTGATGACCTTCGCGAGTCGGCCAACTCCAAGTGGGAGCGTTACAAGACTGGTGACTTGTCCGATGTATCTCACCTGTCCTCGGCTATCGAGGCTACACAAGCCGCGATGGGAGTGGAGCCGAAGTCGTGCGACGATGCTGAACTCCTCTTCGACCTCGGCTGTCGACTAGGAGTGCGTTTCCATGTCACTGGCGAAGTCGTTGATTTGGTCCATGCTGCTTCGGTATTCCGATATACCATTGCGCTCATACCCGAAGCCCAGCGGAAGAGTCAAGCTGAGCAGCTTCACGACTTGTGTGGATCGTTACAAATGCGCTTAGGGCGCATGGGCGGGCTTAATGGCTTTGATTGCGCCGTCGTAGCTTCTCGCTGTGCTGTCGAGTTGAGGTCTGACGGTGGCCTAGGAGAGGCAGAAGCTTTGCGTGCCTACAGTAACGCATTAGAAGGACGCTTTCACCGATACGGAAAGACCGAGGATGTTGATTGCGCCATCTCATCACGAAGCCGCTTAGCAGTGCTTGTCCCGGACGATCACTTCGCTGGGCCATCATGTCTCACCGACCTGGGCAGCTCATTCCATGCGCGGTTCTCACAGAAGGCTGAGCTGGACGATCTCGAGCAAGCCTTATATTACCACAGACGTGCGGTTGATACAGCACCTGATGGGTACTCTAGGATGTCATGCTGTCTTAACAACCTTGGCAACTCGCTCCAGGCGCGCTTCGATCGTACTGGGAACGTCGAAGATCTCCAGGAGGCCCTTGAGTGCCAGCGCCGTTCGGTCGATCTGGCTCCAAATAACCCACTGCACCTAATAAACTATGGGACTGCGTTAAGCGAGCATTTCAAGCGCACCGGCAACCTCGAGGACCTTGATCGTTCCATTACGATCTATCGTCGCGCGGTCGAGCTGCTACCCTCCGAGAGCGACTCCAGAGTCCCGTGGTCGTTGAGTGCCCTGGGAGACTCGCTGCGTGCGCTTTTCAAGTGCACAGGGGAGCTTGATGATATCGAGACTGCTATCTCGTATCATGTGCGCGCCATCAACTTGACGCCGGACGACCACCCCTTAAAGCTGGCACGGCTCTGGAGTCTCGTTCTGTCGTTGCGCGAGCGCTTCGAGCATACCGACAAATTCGAAGATCTTAACCAGCTTATCACGTATCTTGCCCGCGGCGTAGAACTTACGGCGGACGGCCACCCTGACAAGCCGGCGCACCTTAATTACCTCGGCTCCCTACTGAAGGAGCGCTTCAGTCGTGTTGGGAAGCCCGACAATCTCCAGCAGAATCTCTTAAATCTTAGCCGTGCACTGGTGCTTACTCCAGACGACGATCCGAATAAGCCGCGTTACTTCAGCAGTCTTGCCTGCGCATTTCTCACGCGGTATAAGCGATATCATGAACTCAGCGATCTCGACCATGCTGTCAGGGCCAACCGTTATGCAGTTGAAAACATGAAGGCTGGCCATCTTACTATCCCTATATGCCTCTCTCATCTCGGCAACTCGTTGCTTGCGCGCTTCCAGAAGACAGAGCAGTTCGATGACATTGAGCAGGCTATTCAGGCCTACGGCCATGCAGTCGAGCTTACGCCGGATGCAGATATTATCGGATCGTTATGTTTGGATAACCTTGGATTCTCGTGGCTCAAGCGCTTCGGATACACCCATAACCTTGATGATCTCGCGCAGGCCTTGGCATTTCAGCATCAGGTTAATGACCTTACACCAGAAGGACATCCTGAAAAGGCGCAGCGGCTCACCTGTCTCGGTAACATGTTGTTCGCTCGTCACGGGGCCAAGCCCGACAGGACTCATGGTGATCTCAATGCAGCAATTTCGGCTTGCAGTCGTGCGATTGCCATTACGCCCTTGGGCGATCCAGCCCTGGCGCAACGACTTCATGACCTTGGTCGGGTCGTGCACCACCTCCTTCGATGCATTACAACACAGCAAAACTTTGCCGTCACTATTCAGTTATACACAGATGCAATCGCGCATTCACGAGCAGCGGTGGCCTCTGAGGGTCTTGACTCTGCGATACACTGCGTGGAGTTGCATGCATCGTACCCTCAATTCAGTTCCACCGACTCGCTCCTGTCGGCCTACTCGTTGCTGATTGAATTCTGCCCCGAGGTCGTCTGGCTGGGGTATAGCGTATATGAGCGCTTGCAGCAGAGTGCAAGACTCGGAGTGCACATTACGTCTGCCGTGGCCGCCGCAATCGCTGCTGGGTCTTTAACACAAGCTGCCGAATGGCTAGAAACAGGGAGAGCATTGGTTTGGTCCCAAGTGTTATCTTTGCGCACACCGCTTCATGGGCTGCGAGATGCTCATCCCGAACTCGCGGAATCGCTGCAGAATGTCCAACAAGAACTTCGACAAACTGCGCACATCTCTTCTGCGCACATCTTCGATGATTGCAACGATCTCTCACTGCGCAGTTTTAAAGTTGACACTGAACTCGACCGTCATCGTCAGCTGGCCGCAGAGCAGGATTCTATTGTTGCAGAGATCCGTCGTCGTGCAGGTTTTGAGCGCTTCCTGCGTCCCAAGCGGCTCGAGGCACTCATTACTCCATCCGGTCTCTTGAGCGGACCGGTTGTCTTCATCAACATGGACAAGTCGCGCTGCGACGCTCTCCTCCTGTCTCCTGACGGCAAGTTCGCGTCGGTGGACCTTTCGGACCTTTCATATGAACGTGCAGTGACGCTGCGTCGGCTTTGGATCACACATACAATTGGTGACAGGACACGCGCGCGAGGGTCATTGTCAATGGGTAGCCGATCGAGAAAGCTGGACCCACTAAAGGCTATCCTGGGACACTTATGGAAGCGGATCGTGCGTCCGATTCTCGAAGCTCTTAACCTTGCCGGCCCTGTGAGTGCTTTCATTCAACTACCATCGAGGTGATCTAATATGTGGTTGTTAGGTACACAATTCCCGCATACCGCACATCACCTGGTGCCCTACCGGGCCTCTTATGCAGCTTCCTCTGCATGCCGCAGGCCTTTATGACGAACCAAGCGGTCCCCGAGCTTATGAGTTCGTGGTGTCCTCCTATACACCCTCTCTCTCGGCACTCCTGCGCAGCTGCGCCAAACCTAACCGTTCACATTCTAACGTTCTCGTCGTGACTCAGCCGGATACTCCCAAACGCACTCCACTCCCCGAGACAATCGACGAGGCCTATTGCATGCAGAACGCTCTCAACGCAGCGGGTCTCACTATCAAGTGGCTGAATCACGATGTTGCAACCGTTCACGAAGTCCGCAGCGTCATGGACCAGTTTTCCTGGGTACATTTAGCCTGCCACGGATCGCAGCACCCTCAGGATCCGACGAAGAGCGCTTTCGAATTATTTGACGGTCCGCTTACGCTTTCCGACCTCATGGGCACCGTGGCGGAGAATGCCGAGCTTGCATTCCTCTCTGCGTGCCAGACCGCCGTGGGTGACGAGAAGATGCCAGAGGAGTCGGCGCATCTTGCCGCAGGCATGTTGGCGGTCGGATTCAAAGGTGTTATCGGAACGATGTGGTCGATACAAGACGCAGACGCGCCGATTGTCGTCGAAGCGTTCTACAAGGAACTACTCGCTCTGCGCAACTCTGGAGCTGTCGGTAGAGGGTCGACTGGCGCAGCATACGCGCTTCATGAGGCGACGAGGGTTCTACGAGAGAAGGTCGGGGAGAGTGCGTTCATGCGATGGGTTCCGTTCGTGCATTTTGGCGTCTGAGGAAGTGTTTTGCGTGTCATTGGCATGTACAAAGCCTATGGCTCGGGTTACGACGCAGCTTGTGTCGCGGGTGGTGCATTGTCCTTGCCTTCGGCTTGCTGCGACTCGCATGCATGTTACATACGATATGTTTGAGGTCCGTTGTGGGTGCCACTTGTGACTGTTTTGGAGTATATTACCCGATGACGCTTGTTTCTTAGAGAAGAGAAGAGAGACGGCCCCGCAGTGTGCAAAAGCGGCGAGTACCTGAACGTCACTGACTCGGAACATTAGAAGCTAGAACGGCGTGCGCTATACGAAACCCGCCCAGTTTATCTATATCGTCAACCCTCAGCGCCAACAGTGCGTTCTAGGTTACGGACAATTTTGTGCCGGGGCCTAGTCCATTCGTAGGTTCAGCGCCGGGGACACAGTAGGTATGATGATCCTCGTCCTTACCTCGATATCTAGCCGACTCAGTCTCCCAGCGGAATGACTGGCTGGAACCACTTGTAGAACCTAAGCTCCGCCGCCTCGCCCGTGTTACTCCATCCCCTAAACTGCGCGCACGCCCAAACGCCGATAACGTCGTCTGCTCCCCACTCTTCAACGTGGACAGGATGAAGTGGCCCTGCACTCCTTGCAAACGCTCGACCACAGAGCTCGTTGTAGTGGCTCCTCCATCGTGCGGCGGGAGCGGATCCACCGTTCAAGCGCCCTATCCTGACCTCGTACCAACTGTAGCTTCCATGCTCCGGGTAATTGGCCCACCCTTGATCTTTCCCGATGGTGAGGAGCTGTATGGCCGCGAGGCGCCGGAGGTCGCCGTCTGTTGGCGGCGCGATTGCGAACCAACGCGTCTGGGACAGAGTGCCATACGAGATGCAGCGGACTTGCACTTTCTCTTCATGGACACGATCGGGAAGAACCCATCGACAGTAGGTAGAAATATGCCGCACGAGTTTGAGTGGCAAGGATGGGCGTCTAGGCGAGCCGAGCAGGAGAGCACGCCACACTTGATGATACAGGATGACATCCTCGTCGGTCGGAATGATGAAGGGCTCTTCAGTGGTCGACATGAGTGTGTTCTGTAGGCCGGAAGGGTATTGTCCACCAATCAGGGAGAAGTGGTGAAAGACGCTTTATATCCTCGCAGATGGGCGGCTAATAGACCGCGTTGGTTAAAATTCTATCCTATCCTATCCTATCCGTACCCCCAAGACAACTTTGGGGCATCAGTTAATATGGTTGCTGATGTTCCATTACAGTAGTCCAAGCGCTCTAGCATCGAGTGCGCAGCCTCGTAACGTCCCTCATGGTTACCTTCAAGTTCCGATGATATCGGTGCGAACTGGTGCGAACCGTCCACCCCGCATGCACCGCGGGAAGCCACGCGAACCAAGCTGGCGCAGCCCCAAGTGTTCCGGTGGCGCAGATGCAAAGAGCAATGGGGTGTACAGTATCTATGCTGAGCTGTATGAGGGGCGAATGCAGTATATTCACAGGCGAACTGGGCCATGGACCATGGTCGCCGTACAAGACGAAGGAACGCAACAGCGCGCGCATCAAACTCATCCCGCTTCCTACCATGAACCTCCGGGATCCTCCGCGAGCTGAGCACTACGACAATGTCCACTCTGTTTTATACAGTTATTCGGCCCACCATCAGTTATTGCCATTGTCGACGCATGGCAATATTTCATCGTTGAGCTTCCCGCCTGAAAGCCAGAGCCTCACAACCGTCCTCGCGCGCCCATCAAGTACACTCACGACTCGCCGGAGGCGGACTTCGACTGTCTAAACTCCCCAACGACTCAAACGAGATCATGGGTGGTGATCATGCATGCCAGCGTGACTACTACTGTGCAATGCGACTCCGTGCCTCCCATTGAAGGCTCGACGTACGACGGCGGCGGCGGCGACGTCAGGTTCATCAGGCCAACTCTTGTCAACGACGCGGAGGGTGCGCATGAGTGGCAGACCTAATCCCTGTCATATAAACTGATCGTGTATTTACAGTACTCGTGCTCCTTAGTATCTCCCGGTATATCTCGTTGGTCGTCACTGGCTGCGGCGGTATTCATGCACAGAGCCACGAGGTGCGTGATGAGCTCTACCAGCGCTGGTAATACCACCCTCCGTTTTTATCTCACATGAAACTAATCCCGCCTTACTTCACAGAAATTCCTCGCTCGAATTCCAAGCGTCCACGTCTGGATCCTCACAGCCTGCCTTCGCGTCCTTCCCTCGCGCACGGCACGCAATCCTCGACAACTAGGAACGTTACAGGATGCTGAAGCGTCTTGAGGACTGACATCGCACTTCGCTCTTCCCGCTCGACCGTGCGTCTACATACAGCCGCGACGACGGACTCAGTGCCGCCTGAGGGCGTAAACATCCTCGGACCTCGGTGGCCGACGTGCGCGCGGTATACTTTACCTCGATTACACCGTCGAACTTCCGTTGGCCGATCTGAGCGGCGTAATCAAAGTTTGACGAGGCAAACCTGGATATGGATGTTACATCTCCGGAGATGACGGCCGTGCAGCTGGGCGAAGATGTTCAGGATAGAGGATGGAGGATAGAGGATGGAGGAGAGGAAGAGAGGAGGCCAGGAAAGGAAGATGTATAATTGAGTGAGGTATAGGGATGAAACACAGCGATGTCATCATACGCCGTGTTCGTTGCCGCGCGACGAAGCTGTCAATGTCATTGATTTCACCAATCTGGCGTGTAGGACCTGCCCATTGTTGCATATTCTTCTCGACGTACCTGCTACTCGAGCCGACCGCAGCGCGGGCTTCGACTCTTGACGATCATTAGGCTCGTGAGTGAGTCACAGACTCACAGCGTACGACATCCACCTCTACCAGATACGAATACGGCTTCTCGCAACCTAACTTGGTACTGGTGTCTTCACACGTTGAGCATGTCTAGCGCTACGCCCGCATAGCCCTCGCCTCACTATGAAGGCGCGGTAAGTAGTGATGAGGCGCTGCTATGCGGGCTCGAGAAGTCCACTCCTGCAAAGAGATAACACGCCTAGACTCTAAGCGCATTCATGAGCGATCACTCCTCATTTGCGAACACTTCGCCAAAGGCACTGGCATCTTTGATCTAGGACGATCGTCCTTGGAGTTCCCGCGAGGCTTCTATGTGAGCAACTGCACAGGTCGTAGATCGGTCGCATGTTCAGTTCTTCATCTCAGACCTTCCAGCTTCTTGTTGTCCAAGACGAACGCAATCCTGGCAAAAGTATGCTTTCCGCTTGTCTGTGGTTGAAGTTCTATGCTAAGCATTGAGAATAGCTGTCTATGATGTGAGTCGTCTCCATAGGAGAACCGCTAAACTGAGCGCCCTGCACACTGCGCGCTGTGTGGGTACGGAGGCCCGGAACGAGACGGAAACATAGCACAGCTACCTCGTGCCCCTACCAACTGTTGTGCTTGGATCTGAGCTTCGCCTATACAGGCCCTGTATGTTTGTTTGACTTACTATCAACCGAGTGGGCATGGGGCTGGGATGGCTATCTAGAATCTTTATAAAGGCTGCTATGTTGTCGCTCAGCATTGCGCATCACTGGCATGGCTTCCTTCGCACAGCACCTCACCCCCGTCTTTGGGCAGTCCGCCACACACGAATCGTACCAGCTTCTGAAGTCCTTGTACGAGGCTCACCCAACCTCACGCCATGTCGCCTCTCTCGAGAATGTCGAAGAAAGTTTCCCTCTGTTCCCTTACCTGAAGTCTCTCGGCATCACCTACACCCTTTCGGAACGCGACGCAGATAATCGCCTGAACCTCGACTCGTTCACTATCTATAAGTACCGCAGCAGAGCGCATGCAGTTTTCCCGCACACTTTCATGGGAAAGGCGACCTTCGAATTCGAGGGAATTGCTTTCTCCGTGTACAAGGCGGACTGGCAAGCAGGCTTTTGTGGGACCGTCGTCTTCTTTGACCTCGTCTTTGATGCGGCGGATGATGAGCCAGGGAAACGCCTTGCTGCAGCCGTGTACGCATACGCGGCCAAGCTCAAGGTATGCAGCTGTATTGGCACGCATCGCCAAGAACTGTGCTCATTCAGGCTTACTTTACAGAACGAGATATGGGTATACCACTCCGAATGCTGGAACAAGGATAAGGCTCTGTACGCCGCGATTCAGGAGGCAAACTGGGACGACATCGTACTCGGGTCTGAGTTCAAGGAGAATCTGAAGCGCGACATGCTTCAGTTCTTCGACAGCAAGGCCATCTATGAGTCGCTAGGCATTACCTGGAAGCGGGGTGTCTGTAAGTGGATCGCTGCTGAACGGTATGCACATACTCACAATGATGTGTTCGTTGCAGTACTTCTGGGCAGTCCGGGTAACGGAAAGACAGAGTCTATCAAGGCGCTACTGAAAGAAGCGCCATACCCCGCGCTGTATGTCAAGTCATTCACCACGGAACGTGTACGTCCATATCACTTGTGAGGTCGAACACAGCATTGAGAGTCACGGTCAGGGACCCGAGGCTGGGGTGCGAAGTATCTTCGCTCATGCACGCAAGCACGCCCCGTGCATCTTGGTCATTGAGGTATGCGATGTTCGTGACACCGGCATAGACGCATGCTGACCGAGAATAGGATTTGGACGCCATGGTTACGCCTGAAGTGCGCAGCTTCTTCCTGAACGAGGTGAGTTAGCACAAGTTGTCTAGCACCAGTGCAAGTGCTGAACAGATACCTACCAGCTCGATGGTATTGCGGCAAACCATGGCATCCTGACCATTTCGACGAGTGAGCCTGTGATCTGCAACCAAGCCATGACCACAAACTGACGAACTTCAGCGAACCATCCCGAGCGCATCGACGATGCCATTGTCAATAGGCCGTCCCGTTTTGACGTCAAATACACCTACGCACTTCCAGACGCAGCCCTGCGCCGCGCCTTCGCCGAGAAGTGGATTCGAAAGGTCGCCGTCGCGTCGGGTGAAGGACACAAGCCTAAGATCCAGTTCACCAACTCCGTAGAAGACGTAGCAGAGAGTGTGTCTGGTGCAACCGAAGGCTTTAGTTTCGCGTTCCTGAAGGAATTGTGAGTTCATATCTTCTGGATCTGATGAAGAGCAGTCGCTGAGCCGCGCGAACAGGTTCCTGTCTTTCTTGTTGGCCTATGCACACGCCCAGGCCGCAGGAAAGATACCTGAAGCCCCCGAGGAGATGCTTGTGAAGCAGATCGAGTTCCTTTCGACGCAGATGATCAAGACGGAGAGCGAGTAATTGTGTAAGACGTAGAGAGTGTGGTAGGAGGCGGGAAACGTGTACGTTCGCGAGTTATAATTCCCGATAGGTACTCTGTACAGACACGAGACAGTGAAAGTGTGTAGAACCACTTTATTAGCAGTGTATAGAAAAGTGCCGCCCATCGTTGCCTATATAATGCAAGCGGTATGCATTATCGAAATTAGACTCCACTAAACCCATGCCCGTCAATCCTACTATCACAGTGTAAACTCAACGACCTGCCCACTGTACACGAAAGTCGAAGTTCCGACCGTCCCGCCGCTGGTCGTCACGTAGGCTGTCGTTTTGTCCAAACCTAGCGTGATAGACGTCGGCCCAACAAGTAAGCTCGAGTTGCCACCGTTGAAGACGATGGTCTGGGTTCCGTTCGGTGCGATACTGGTAACAGCGCTACCGGGCTGGGCGACGTATGCGATACCGGTGGTCGGGTCAATGGCAAAGTCATCCCAGAGACCCCCGACCGTGTCGTTGAGCGTAGCGATGATTTCAATCTCGCCAGCGGGGTATCCATCGTCAGTGATCGCTACACGTCCGAACGTGGCGCGCTCAGCGTTGGTGAAGTACACCGAGCCGTTGAAGATTTTCAGCCCATCGACGCCGACGGGGACCGTCGCGTTTGCGGTAACGTTGAATGCCTCGTCCTCGATGACCTTTTCAACGGCGCCGGTGTCCGTGTCAACGCGCCAGATGCATGCGCTGCTCGAATCGGAAGTCAGGATGATGTTGGGGTGCGCCGGAAGGGAATCAACGCCGTTAAGCAGGACAGCGTCGGGCAGCGTGGCAGCAATACCGACGGTGGTGTTTGGCTGGCCTTTGGCAAACTCAACGGTATAGATGGTCCCGTTGGTGGTAGTAAAGGCGTCCGGGCCGTCACGGACCGCACCAATTACGGCGTACTTGTCAGCGCCAATGGTCGCGATACCTGTGAGGAAGGTGGCTCCAGGGAGTTCCGCTACGACCTCGGCCTCCGGATTGGACGAGGCTGGGTCAATCTGGTACAGAGTGCCGCTGGTCACGGTGCTGAGGAGCAGATGACCATCGGGGCGCAGATGGCTGTTCTCGATGTCGACAAAAGTGGTAAAGTTGAAGAGCTGCTTGACGGTCGACGCCGTGAGCGCAGGGCTGCCGAGGAGCGCGAGAAAAGCGAGTGTGCGATACATCGGTGGGCTTGAATCGGGCGTTGGCATGCAAGAGGTGTCAGGCTCGTTATGCTCATATAGGCGATACTATCCAGAGCAGCCGACAGTGTGATACAGCGCTGCAACACGGAACGTCCGTCAGCTGAAGCCCACTAAGCCAACACTAAGCATTGAATTCCGGTAGTCGTCGGATTATATTCCGATGTTTGTGCGGGCGTTCATCATGAAACTGTAGTTCCGCATCAGTGCCAAGGCCGCAGTTTGGAAGACGCTGACGCGGAAGCTGCGTGGATCCAGCACACTTGCAAGGGGACAGATGGGCGCAGCATATGCGTTGCACGAGGCCGTGAGGGTATTGAAGGAGCGCGTCGGAGAAGATGAGTGTCTGGAACGAACACCATTTGTTCATTTCGGCTTGAGCATATATACCTGCGGACTCAACCAAAACACGCACTGTTCGCATGGTTTCGTTTGTAATCGTGACTTGGTTCGGATACGCAGAGAGCGGCGGGGAGATGCCGGTGGCTGCAGGGATCTGGAAGACTAGTTGAAGGTTAGCGACAGTTAAAAGAGCACCAGTAAGCGCAAAGAATGATGTTGGGAGCTTGGTGTGCGATGGTGGCAAGTCCCGGGAGGAAGACGCTGGGGGTATCGCAAGGAAAACAGCATGTTATGGACCAGACACGTACAAAGATACACACACATTTCTTTCCCGCGCGCCGTTCTATACCGTTGATCTCGTTACGCATCCTCCCTCCTGCCTACAGCTCAGCAGACAAACCCCTATCCTGCTAATGACAACTCCGCGCGTCTTCTAGCTCCCTAGCCGTGACGTCCATCGCGAGCTGTACGCCAATTTTCTCGGGCGGATTGGTGTACACGGCACAACAACATCGCGTCACAGAGAGATGCGCGAGTACGAGCATATGCAGTAGCGAAAAGTCCCCGAGTTACTGTTTAATTGAGTGCTGTTTGAGTTGACTCGTTCAAGACCCGTCAGATCTCAGAGGCGATGTTGGCGATGTGCACTAGTGTTCGGTCGACATGTCCGACTTCTGACGTCGATACAGAAAGCGTGAAGAGCCGAGCGTGAGCAGAAGAGTCTATACGGGTGTGCATAGGCGGTGTAGTGAACAGATCAGATAACTTGGCCATGGTCGCCGTCCAACTCCAAGACGCGTTGTGGCTCGCCCTGGCTCGCCTCGATATAGCTAACCCTAACCACATTTGCCGCCATCAGTTCGCACACGATCACACTAATCCAACAGCGCGATTCTGTCTTTGAACGCTAACACCGAACTCTGTCGGTCGTGTATAGATATCTCCGTCACATTTGCCTCTACATGACCATGCTCAGCAACCCAATGCTGTGCACGCCTGGTTACGAGTCTCAGGTCCTTGTTCTCGTGCCTTCCGTACAACAAGCATTGACGCCTAATCCACCCTTGTCCAAAGCCTTGTTTATCCCGAATTGGACATTTGCTTCTTCGCGCAATTCGGGCCTCGTTGTACTGCTTGCCGTATATCTCATCTCTTCATCGTGTCCTCATGGGAAGTAAACTCACTCACGACTACTCACGACCATGGCAGGGCTGGCCCCACTCAACGACGACATTGCGGGATACCAGGTACCCGGAATGGCTAACGCGATTGATGACGAACCGCTGGACTTCGATATCATTCTGCACGCAGGGCCACCAGATCAGGTTAGATTCATAGCATGGATAGGGAAGTGTATGTTGCTGAAGCACCGCCAAAGGACCAGGCTGCTGTCCAGAACGTCGGATTCTTGGCGCAGATCAATCCGCCGGCTCTCGAAGTCGTACAAGAAGGGTTCGAGCACGACGTAGACCCGATGCAGCAAGGTCCTGGAGGGGCAGATGCGCTCCAGATCGACTTCGGACATCAGGGGCATGCCGAAGAAGCCGACATATTTCACGATATTGAGCTACCCCAGCATCCCTTTCCTGGCTTTCCGGGTGACTGGCTGGTGAGTTGCTACTTGGCATTATTCTAAACCGGGTACTAACTTATGCGCAGGTGGCGTCGAACGCCATCCAGCAGGTTATAAGTTTCCTACGAGATGACCATCCCGTGTATGCAACTCCTCCGGCCGGCCCGGGACAGGCGATGGCGCTACATGCTGCTCTAACCCAGTACATGATTGCACATGGACTGCCGTTCAACCCTCCAGCCCACCCTATCGCCCAGCCACAAGACGCACCACCGCTGAACGGCTTTGTAGGCCTCGTCGGTCTTGATGATGTCGACGAGGGTGCTGAACATGGCCCAGACGTACAAGAGGACGAGTTCGCGGGCTTCGGAGAGCCCCTAGAGGAAGACGATATCGTCTGGGATGCGCAAGTCGGTCAGGCTCACCAGGTCGTTGAGGAAGTTGGAGATGGACCCGCGCTGCTCTTGCAACCTGTGCCGCTCCCTGACGTTGAACCCGTCTTGCAGCCTGCCCTCGTTCTGGGACACGATCACGACCCAATACCTGCGCCTGCTCAGGTCGTAGCAGCAGTCGCCCATGATGGTGTGGGTGATGGCCATATGAATCAACCAGAGGATCCACCGCCTGCGTATGACGCTCCTGGCGCGGCGCCCGTGGAGGGTGGAGATGGCGAAGCGGATGAGCCAGAGCATGATGCGGTTGTCGAGGATATTGATCCCGTCGGTGAACAAGCACCCCCAGTTGCACCTGCGCAGGACGTGCAGGATCCAGCTCATCCGGCCGAAGAGCCTGCGCGGAGTAATCCGGAGGTCGCCCTCGACAATGTCCACTCTCTCCCTTCAGCTGCGCACCGTGCTGTCGGGAATGCCTCGATTGACGATATTCCAGACGGCTCATATGTGGCTGTACACCTTGATGTAGATGGACGCACAGCTTTATCCTCGCTGTGCGCTCGATTCCAGCAGCCCGAAAGCACACGAGGTATCAACTCTGCGTTGATGGACGGTGAGTGCCTCTCCAAAGCATATCTCTATATCCAGTAGCTCATTTACGTTCTTAAACAGCCTTGAACCGTATCACATACTTGGAAAGTAGGCAGGATGTCCAACCGCTCGTGGCCGAGTCGTCGGGAGCAGAATCGACCCGTCAGCCTGCGAAGCACGAGAAAGCGCACCGTACACACAAGCTTCGCGACGTTTGGAGACGAACGTTTTCGCGATCCACATTTTCCCCGAAGGTCATGTCCACATGAATACGACACGGTAACTTAATACAGTATTACTTGATTGATCATTGCATTCACCCGGCTTAAATTTCAATACCTATCACCAACGTCCCTCTGCTTGACCTTGCATGTTCCAGTAGGGGACTTGCGCTCGGTGCTGCTCGACGATCTCTGTCCAACCCGTCTTCCACTCGTCAATGTTCTCTGCCCTTTGTATTGGGCACGTGAGGCCCATTACTAGAACAAAGCCTAACGGCAATGAGCACCTGTTATGACTATGCTTGAGCACGCAGACTATACTCACAGAGTGCTGCCTTCAAAGAGGGATTCGCAGTGGTGTAAACGCGCGCAAGGCCATCGCGCTGGGGTGGCTCAACGCGGACCGACTCGTTGTATCTTGTCCAAGCGCCTACAGTAAGTTCTATGCGATTTTACTCAGTGTCTCAAGGAGAACGATTGTTCAGGTTGACGCACGGACCGCCCGTTGCACGGCTGGAGAAGCAGCGTCAAACTCTCGTTCAAACTTATCGAGAAGAAGTATCTCCTCATATGTCCCTGCGTCCTTTTGGCGGGCGTGTTCGTGCCAGCGCCGCAGGTAATCAGATTGCATGATGGCCGGGGTATCCCATTTAAGCTGCCAATCTATCGTATATCAGTAAGAGACACTGCAATAACACATGTTGCTCCGTACCGACGGCCAGTTTCAGATCCTCCGGTGCCTGACTGTACACCCTCTGCAGGTCACCTCTGGATATTTTCTTCCCTTTAAAGGCCCAATCTTCTCCCCAAACAGTGAATGTCTGCACTGAGCTGCATAAGCACAAGATACCTAGTAGGTATTACATATCAGGGGAACTCACGGATAGTCCATCTCACGATCTCGCGAGCGTTCTCGAATGCAAGTTGGAAGGCCCACGCCCGATGGTCTACGTCGCCTACAAGTGGGGGAGGAGGCGACGACCAGTCGTGTGAATATGGTGGAGGGCGATCGGAGATCTGAGGCATAGGGCGATCGGAGATAAATCAATAAGGGAGCAGCAAAAGCAGGTGACCAGCACCGATGAGTAGCAATAAAGGAGCAGGAGTACACGACGAGCAAAGCGTTGGCAGCCGGCCTTCTTCAAGTGTGCGAGACAAAAAGATGCGCTCTATGTTGCATACAATTAACCAGAATCAAGAGATCGGCCTCATGATGCATGTTGGGATGCGGCGCTTCACGCCGCGAACACAATTGCGTGTACATTTTGCACATCTAGTTATGTGAGTGTAATTCATGGACGTAGTACATGGGAAGCCGCGATAAGTCGTGTTGAGCATTGCGCTCATTCCAGCACGCGTAGAAGAAAATGCTGTCTCAGGATTTGCGGGCGGGGTCGGGACAGCAATGTGTAGCGGGTGTGTCTGCATCATGCTTCTCAGTACTCTAAGAAGGGACTGCACTAGTAGGTCCACAACATAGAGCTAGAGACGACGACGGATTGCCTCGTCGAATGCCGCTCATGAATTTGAGCGGGCTGCGAACATGGTGGTGGCTGGGAGGTTACAACGAAGGCGCCCGTTCGCGTCGCGCGGCCGCGTAGCGCGGGGACCCGCGTTGACCATCACCATCACCAAGCACCCGTCCATGTACAATCTACATTGACTACTCGGTCAAGCCTGCTCACTAGCTTCTATCTCATCCTATGTGTACTCAGCCTACGCACTTCCACGCTCTCCCTGGAGTCAGCCTGACGCCGTATCTACCTCGTGAATCGCGTGCCGCCTGAATGTTCTTCGAGATGATCGTCTTCTTTGGCGCGGATAGCAAGGAGCAGGTGGCTGGGAGTTAGATAAGGGTGTTATCTTTGGACATATGTGTGCATAGCATAGGGCGGAGGAGGACCCCGAGATCTCGAAGGGCCGCGAGTCTCCGTACGTTCGTGATTCCGACGTGCACTACATACGCTAACCATGTGTGTGTCTGCAGCGTGCCATCTTTCGCCCATGTTCCACGAGTCGTACTCAACGGTTTACTGCGCACTTCCCTCCCTACAAGCAGTCATCTATGTCCAAGACGCTCGAACGTCGAGTTACCCCCGAACGATCTGAGATCAGCATCGCGCTCGACCAGGATGCCCCCCCTTCCGTGCCCCATGCGTTCGACATTCCCCGGGAGAATCCAATACTGCACCGCCTGATCTTGAGTCCCAGGGGCAAGCCACTATGGAAGTTTGACAGTGAGAGGGCTCTGTTGCAAGGCTTTGTTGCTGCCGCTGAGGGTACGTTCATAACTTGTCAAGATGCATTGGATAGAGCCACGACTGACTGTGCACGTGAATCTTAGGTTTAGTGTGGCTATCAGACATTGGCATTTCTCATTGCGATGTTCATCCTCGTAATATCCTCCTCTCCGCCGACGGGACCGCGCCTCTCGGGTTCATCGTCGACTGGGAGTTTGCCAAGGTTCGCCGTGGTTACAGGATATTATGCGATGGAGATCGTCTTCTGATCTCTACGTTTTCATAGATTATTGGGCATTGTGCACGGAGCACCACTCCGTCCATCGATGAGCGCAAGACGGGACCTCCGATGACGGTATGTTATTGCATGCTGAGGGAAATGGGCAAGCTAATGACGATTACGAACTTGCAGGGCGTGATGCAGTTTCAGGCGTTGGACTTCCTTTTGGCTCTGGACGCAGGCAGGTGCATCGAGCAGACACCTGATCACGACGCCGAGTCCTTCGCACTTGTCATCGAGTACGCCGTGCTCAAGTATTTCCGGGACAAAGCTATGCATACAGCGACTCAGAAGTCTCAGGAAACATCCGTTTCAAAGCCCAAGAAGGGCTCCGGTACGAAATCCAAGGTGGCGCGCAAGAAGAAACCCAACCGGCCCCTCGAATACTTCCAAGGCAAATACGACGATGTATTCGGGGATCACAACTTGCGGAAAATTCTCGAGGTCAGAGAATCCGGAGCCGCATTCACTTGGTACGCAACAAGCCTCAACAGGGAACCTCTGGAAGGTTGGATGGACAAGAACGGCCTTGCTCCTCCGTTAGCCGGTGTTCTAGGCTCTTTGAAGGGCCTGCACAGGCTGCAACAGGATCAACCGATAACGCTTTCATCGGAGACGTTTATGCCCACGAACCTCGGGGACGTATACAAAGCGCGTGTGGCAATTGACTCGAAGACTAAGATCCCGAGGGTTTTCACGGTCAAAAACATGGCGGAGATCCTCAAAGACGCTCTGGATCGTTACGACTCGATGCCCCTCAAGAAGTAATAGTTTGACGGGCCGTGAATCTCGTTCCCTCCTCCCTCCCTATCTCGATCTATTCGATGTGGCTCGTCGCCGATTTCTGTTTATTTATTGCCCCTCTCATCTTTGTATCTATATACATACAGTTGGCGTCTCTGTGACATACGACATATCATATGAGATTGTGCATGATGTTATTTGGACTGGACCGCCATCGAATGAGAGCCTCATGGTTCATCGCGCCGCCTTGATATAGTGCACACAGTACGAGGAACGAGTGCTGCTGCGCCACAGCTATATACGCACATCACATCTACTCAATACCCATTCCTGCACAAGAAACGTCTGCGCGATACGAACCGCAAACTATACTTACCCAAGTCTGGACGCGACTTCACGCGTTACGTTTTGACACCATCGAAGCACACGGGTCTTCTCGAGTACAGTAGTCAAAACAAGATGTGGTAGTATAGATAGAAAGCGCAAGATAGCATTGACGAGAACATTGTGACACGAGCAGAGGGTGCGAACTTGAATATAGGGATACATGCGGTGAAAGCAAAGTCCGAACTCTACATAAAAGGGAAAGTAAAATGCAAGATAAAGTGATGCCAGCCAACGTTTAAAAATCCAAGCCTAAAGTTGAGAGAGCCGGAGAGGGGATAGGTTGATCGCTCCATCAAGACTCGATGGAAGCGAGCAGATCGTTCGCAAGATCATCGTCCTCGTCCGCCTCCGCATCCACGTCCAACTCATCCTCATCACTATAACTCCTCGCGCGCCGCTGCTGCGACGAAGCCGAGCCTGCACGAGATCGTGCTGCTGGGGAGCTGCGCTGTGCAGGGGAGGGCGGAGGTGGGAGGTGCGCGGGGAGCGTTTTGGCTGCTGTGATACGTTCTGGCTGAGCTTCGCGTTCGTGAGGGGGTGGTGGGGGAGAGACGGGGTGTGGACCCAGTGCCGCGGGATCGAGAGTTCCTCGACGCTCAACACGCTTGATCTTCTTGCGGCATCTGAGGTTACATCATCAGTCGATGTATAGGAGATAGAAAGATGTACATATACGCACTTGTCGCAGACAGTCCCAGGTCCCGCCGGGCCCGGACCCCACTTCTCTACGCATTTCCCGTCCTTGTATCGACCGCGGAAGCCGCATTGACGGCAGATACGTTGACCTTGATCGTTTGTTGCTGGGAAGCCGCCGGGTGGGTAGGCGGATGCGTCTGGTGGGGGTGCTGGATCGCCTATGAGGATCAATTAGCATTGAGGGCCAAGGAAGGAATGAGAGGGGATGTACCGAGGGTAGATGCCTTGTCGACTGGACGCGTCTGTGTGCGTTTGACGGGTGGACCGGTTACGGGTGGCTGAAAAACGTGTGTCCGGTGCTGATCTACGAGCATGAGCACAGGCGCAGGCGTGGGTGCAGTTGCGTTCTGCGGGAGTGGCGCTTCGCCAGCAGCATCGAGGAGCATATCATCGACGGAGAGCGAGCGGGAGCGGCTTCGAGCGGTTGTACTTGCGCGCGAACGTGGGCGACCGCGTAACTCTGCTGTGTGATTCTGCTTGGGCGAGGATGAAGATGCTCCTGGGCGGCCGGATGCGAATGCGAAAGAGGGCGCTGGCGCGGCGAGATATCCTGGGTCTGCGCCAGGTCCAGTGAGGTATTGCACCGGACGCGACATAGGTGACTACAAGAAAAATTAGAACAACGCCGCTCCAAAAGGCCAAATCGAGACAAAGGACGTACATCTCCGGCATGACGAGGTCTATCAGCGCGCTGGCGTTTCGCGGGGCGCTCATCGTTGCCATCCCCGCGATGATGCCGATGTGCGGGAACAGCAGCCGGCGCAGGCGGTAAGGTGGCGGGCATCCCTGGGAACGCAGGCAACGTGCGTGCAGGCCCAGCGATACGCGCTGGGACCATCGGACTGGGCGGCGGTCCAAAGTGCGCATAGCCAATCGAGCCGCCCATGACCCTGGCCACCTCGCTCCTCGCCTCGTGCATCCTCGCGTCCACTTTACTGGCGTGTAGGATGTACTCGTCCCATGCGGCGCGCATAGCGTTCAGTGCGTTGCGTGTGGCGGCGTGGTGCTCGCGTTCGCGGTCGTATCGTTGTTGGAGGTCCGCGATCGTGGCGGCTGCGACTGGATCCGAGTGTTGGCGCGCGACGGCGAGCTGGGCGCGCAGGTCTGCATTTTCGGCTCGTAGGGCTTCGTGCTCGGAAAGGATGGAGGTCACGAGATGGCCGACGCTGCTGCCGGAGCCTGCATCGATGGCAGCGGGAACAGGGCCAGACATGGCTTGTAGGGGGAAGAGGAGGATGGGGCGAGGAAAAAGGGCGGGCGCCGTGGAAGCGCGGGGGCGCGCCTTTTTGTACCGGCTGCGGTGCGGCGCGTCGTCCGGCGGGAACGCGCTCAGCCACGGCGGCATTGGCTGACACGCGCCACGCGCACCGGCGTCTAGATCCCGTACTCGCCGGACTACTAGCACATAACACAGCCTGCTGCTGCTTCGGCGGTGCGTGCGTCTGTTCGCGTTCTCATCCTTGCGGCAGGCTGCTGGTAACCTTGCAGTGGTGGTTGGCTGGCTGAACGAGGACAAGTCGGGGATAGCGGATTGCGGGAACGTCTCACGCTCACTTCTACTTTGTT
Organism: Peniophora sp. CONT; assembly: GCA_001632445.1. Taxonomy (NCBI): domain Eukaryota; kingdom Fungi; phylum Basidiomycota; class Agaricomycetes; order Russulales; family Peniophoraceae; genus Peniophora; species Peniophora sp. CONT. Next base: position 20,382 of record KV424673.1, on the reverse strand, counting down.
CAGCGCGGCTTCCTCGAGGCTTTCTTCCCTCCAGCTTGCTTTTGACCATGACTTAATAGCTCTATTCATGCAGCAATAACGCTACGCTTCTCAGAAGCTATGCGATTTGGCACTATACGAAGCTCCTTGGAAAACCAAATACATGCAAGTCCGCGCCTTTATGCACACTATGAATGTCCGTGTAGCGAGCATCGAAATTGATGCGAGTGCTTTGAGGTCCCCTCATCGCTATCATGCATTGCTTTGACAGTTTTGATCAAGAGCTGGGGAGAAGAGCCCGGGTGGTTGTCGACAGGATCTACCTTTTCGACGCTTAAAGAGGGCGCACATACCGTGACGGACTTAGAGAGCAGGGCTCGCCATGATTGTATTCGATGGCGAGGGAATGCGTAGTGTATCCGGTACAAACACGAGACGAGTGCGAGTGCGAGTTCAGAGAGGCAGACCCGCGCGCGAGCCGAGCTGGGTAGGCTGGTGCCGTATCATAGCGCACCGATTATCGTCAATCTTCTGACGCGCAGCAGCCATATGAGAGTATGCACAGAGTAAAATGCATTGCATGAGACATATGAGAAATACGGCGTGTATATGAAGGATGGTGGTGTGCAACTGCAACAACTTTATAGAAACCGCCGTGGAACCAGGTTCAAATGCAGAAAGAGGATGCGTTCGGCGTGACTTCCAGCGAAAAGCACGCATTGGTTGCAACAGACTGTCCACAATGCCTACATGGCGGTGGTGCACAAGCAAGGCGAAGATCGGGCGCGTCCTAGCGCGTCCTGTGGGCCGCCGGCCGCCCTTCACACGCAGCGGCGGCTTGTCTCTCTCCGTCATCATATCAGTCGTTGACATCTGCACACATTGCCGAATATTGTCCCTGTCTTTTGTAAAGCACCTCTACATACTGGAACGCTGACGATGGACACGATAAACGCACACACGTACGTTGGGACATTCAACAGCTTGCGAACGGTGTCTGATTTGCTCGTTTGCAGCTTGAAACAGCTCTCAGACGTCGAAGAAGTACCTGCGTCTGACCTTTGGCTCTCTATCGCTCGACAAAGACTAGCAGGATATCATGCTAAAATGTCCCACCCCGATATTCCTCGCTCTTCCGAGCGTTTTGCTCAGCTCTCACGTGCGATGCGCACCGAAGCGAGCGTCCTGGAGCAAATCAGCAAGCTCTTCCTGGCACAATGGCATGCGGACGTTCCTGGAATCAACTCTTTACCTCGAGAGATTTTGGACTATATATTCTTTTTGGTCGCCGCGATTGATCGGCCTTGCCCACCCTACGATTGTCACGCCCCAAAAGCCACCGGCTGTCGGTTACCTGGAATGCATCATAACACTCGCGAAAGCAATATTACGAAGAGATATCCTGTTCTGGGGAACGGTGGCTATCTTGGGTGGCTGCGCATGGGGCATGTCAGTCAGTCCTGGAGAAACGCCCTGCTAGAATTACCTTTGTTATGGGCCTCGGACATAGGGCTATTGCCCCGCGGTTTAGATCCGATGCTCGAACGTGCTCGACACATGCCATTGACGTTCAGGGCTTATAGCACCACATGTCGACCCGAGGCGGGAGCTTTGCTCGTCCCAATGGTGGATGGACCAGTTGGCGAGCTTGTCCCACGGATACGGGAACTTGAGATAATCGACATTGGCGAGAACCGTATGAAGAACTCGGACGATGTTTTCAAGTCATGCACGTTCCCGCTTCTCGAAAGCGCGACTATATGCAACGGTCTCCATGACCTCATCAGGCCTCTTAGCGTTCTTCCCATCATCCAAGCCCCTTGCCTTCGTTCATTGCATTTCATCCAAACCTTTTACCCTTGGTCATCATCGATGCTGGCGTCCTTGAGCATAGGGGATAGTGATGGTCCCCAGGCTTACGACATGCTCATGATACTTGATGCTGAACATATTGACTACATCGTGCAGACTTCGGCCTCTAGCCTTGAGACGTTGTCCATAGCCAGATGTTATACGGAAGCAGTGGTTGCATCGCAGAACCCCACTTTCTTTCCGCGACTGCGATCCTTGCGTTTATACACCACGATCGACTGGCAAACCGATTGGGAAGTGCACTCGATGATTCTAAAGTCCACCACGTTACCTGCAACGGCCAGACTAGTGGTCACTACGACTCTGGGAGATGATGAAGCTGATCAGGGTGCTATCGTCGCCGTCATCAAAGAATGCATCTCGGCTAAGGAAGCATGTAATCTCAACGGACTCGTCATCACGGACTCGTCGGATCCACGGGATCCTCTCAAAAGCATGAACTATCCCACTCTCGCTTTCTACCTGGATGGGGCTGTCTCTGGCCAAGTCGACACTGTGACTCAACATGATGCACTTCAGGCACAGAGTCCTCTTGTCATCTCGCATATATTCTCGTTCTCCGACGAGAACAATGTCCCTGTCCGCTACCTCGAAGCCCTGGTCGAGGCGTCCGTTCTTCCTCAGTTCACAACTATCGTCTACATGGCCCGCACATCACACTACTACTTTGATGAAGGGTATATGAACACGCTTCCGTCCTTCCTCGGTGCTAGCAGCAGCGTCCGCGTGTTGAGTATTCGAGTCGTCGAACGCGATTGGGATGATGATAACCGAGACAAAGGGTGGCAATGCCTCACAGAGGCTTTCAAAGGGCCAGTTCTACCACGGCTAGAACGTCTCGCGTTACACGACATAGTCGACTTGCAAGGACTTCCAGACATCTTCAGATCGCGGTTGCGTTCTCTTGAAGAGGCCGGGCAGACGGTCTCGAAATTGAAGGAGTTTTCGCTGAGCGTGACGAGGGATGCTGACGGGGTTTCTGCGGGGCGAGATGGGGACGATGCTGCGCTCGTATCGGCTTTGCACGAGTTTGCGGATTCCGTTGTACTCTCGCACGTGTAGAGAGAACTCCCGTGTCATGATGTGTACTGTAATATTTGGGCGCGTTTTGCACTGAACCAACCTTTCCGTACTATGCGATCACGTAGCCGTCATCAGGGAATGTATAATTAACTAACGCGGAGCAGCGATATATGTCCTTTTTACTTGGGCTGTGAAGTACTATCACTACCCGCGAATGCTACACAGACGGCGGGGATTGCCAGACCTTCTCCGATCGTAGTGAGGCCATTCAAGCTCAGCGGGCCTTAAACTATACAGACTCAGCATCATGCATCACTTTCTGTTCATCAACAGCATCATAGTAAGCCTGCAAGCCGTAATCCAGTCATGAACATTGTGTAGCCGCGTGTAAAGCGCGGATTCCGGAATCGGACGTTCCTCGGAGATCAGCGCTCAGCGCTCAGCGGCCGGTCCCGACAAGCACTCTGGTGACCTACCTGAGCCTGAAAAGCTTGAACTCGAAGCAAGAAAGTGAAAGTCGCCAGCTTACAACGTAAGCCCATATAGTCAATTGCAACATACGTCAGGGACCGGGCGCTCTCCGTCGCTAGCTTTTGGTGGCGGTGGTGCGCAAGCAAGGCGAACGCCGGGCGCGGTACGATGGCGGCGGGCCTGACGGCCCGCCCTTTGTGGGACGAACTTTGTGGGCCCACGGCCACCTGTCTCCTTCCGTCATCATCTCTCGCTCAGTCGTTGCCGTCTGAAGATATTGCCAGACTTTTACCTTTTCTTTGGTTGCGCTCTGTCAAAACGCCTACCACGACGAGCACAATGGATATATACAAGTGCGCCAAGCTTTTAGCGGAGGACAAGTATTACTAGAGCCTGATTCTCTCTCGCAGGCAACTCTCGGATGTCGAAGCGGTACCTGCATCTGACTTCTGGCTCCCTATCGCCCGACAGCGACTGGCAGGATATCATACCCAAATGACTTCCGCCAACATTCCACGTTCCTCTGAGCGTTTTGCCGAGCTCTCACACGCGATGCGCGCCGAAGCGAGCGTTCTTGAACAAATCATCAAGCTGTTTGTGGCGCAGTGGGATGCGGACGTCCCTATCATCAACTCATTGCCTCCAGAGATCTTGCACTATATCTTCTCTTTGGTCGCTGAGATAGATCGACCTCATCCACCCTATGTTTGCCTTGCTCGTGATGCCGACCATATACGTGTCTGTCGGTTGACGGATGGGTTTCAGCATGATCGAAACTCTGAAAGGAGGTACCCTGCTCTAGGAAAAGGTGGATACCTTGGGTGGATACGTCTAGGGCATGTATGCCAGTCATGGAGAAACGCTCTCCTGGGGTTTCCAGCGCTGTGGGCCTCGGATACAGGACTGTTACCCCGCGGAACACATACGATGCTTGAGCGTGCTCAAAATATGCCGTTGAGCATCAGAGCATATCTCTCTGCATGTCGACCGGAGGCAGGCCGGGCCGTACTATCTGCGATGGCTGCTCAACCAATGAGCGACTTAGTCCTGCGCGCACGAGAACTTGATATAATCGATGTTCGCGCGACTCACCTGCAGCACTTGGACGCTTTCTTCGATAGATGCACATTCCCCCTTGTTGAACACGCCACTGTAGTTGGTGAACTCGACCGTCCGGGTGTGGGACACATCAGACCTCTCCGCTATCTCGCTACGATCAACGCCCCTCGCCTTCGTTCATTGCATCTTATTATGGCTTTCTATCCCTGGTCATCGTCGGTGCTATCTTCTTTAAGCATAGGTACTGCTGGTGAAGTGTTCGAAGACCGTGGATTAGATGTCGATGCTCAGCATATCGACTACATCATGCAAGCATCGGCTACTACGCTCAAGGACTTGTCCCTGACCGGGCTCTGGCTCGTGGATGATGACGATGGACGGCGGACTCGCCCCAATGCGCCCGGTCCTACTTTACCAAAACTGCAATCTTTGCGAATCCACACGGCACTTAATTCATTCCGCGACTGGACCGTATACTCATGGATCCTGGCATCTACCTCGTTGCCCTTGACTGCCAGGCTTATGGTCCGCGTAACCAAGGCTGAGGCTGAGGCTGACCCAGATACAATCTGCGCCGCCATTAACGACTGCATGATGGCCAAACAAGCATGCCACCTCAACGCCCTCGCCATCGTGGACGAGCCGCTTTTGGACACCCCGCGCAGCGATTGCGACTACCTCTCAATTGCTCTCTATCCCGAAGGCATCGACCCACCACCACCTTCGTACGGTTCCACAGACACCGAGACTCTTACCCATAGCCCACTTGTCTTCGTAGGAGAGTATCGGAATCAAAACGATACTCAATTCGTCTCCGAATTTCTGGATGCTTTGAGCACCGCGCCCGTCCTACCCGAACTATCAACGATCACAGTCTCCTTCCATTACAATCAAAACCTAACGATCTCTGCGCCCCTCCTCAGCGCTAGCAAAAACGTTCGCACAGTTTCCCTTCGGGCCCTCGGCTGTGGTACAGACTGGGACTCGGACAAACTTGGTGAAAGTTGGAGAAATTGTACGGACGTGCTCAAGGGACCAGTTCTACCACGGCTAGAACGTCTCGCGTTACACGACATAGTCGACTTGCAAGGACTTCCAGACATCTTCAGATCGCGGTTGCGTTCTCTTGAAGAGGCTGGGCATACGCCCTCGAAGTTGAGAGAGCTTCAGCTGAACGTTCTAAGAAAGGCTGAAGAGGTGTCTTGGGAGCAAGATGGGGACGATGCGGTGCTCGTATCGACTTTGCACGAGTTTGCGGATTCTGTCGTACTTTTGCGCATGTAGGGAGAACTCCCATGTCATGATGTGTACTGTAACGTTTGAGCGCGTTTTGCGATGCTTGAAAGCAACTGAACCAACCTTTTCATACTATGCGATCACGTAGCCGTCATCAAGGCAATACATGATGAACCGAGGCAAAGCAACGATATCTGCCCTTCTTATCCTGGTCGTGAAGTACTCTCAGTCTCTCACCATCGACGAATGTTATTACAAGCCGTAATCTATACGCCATTCTCTATAAGTAGTATCGGTTCATCGCGGGTTGAACATGCTGGCAGCAGAGATGTACTCACATCAGGATAGGAACTAGAATATATGCACGGCAACACACGTACAGGCAATGAGAGATAAGAAATGCCTACGCTTGCTGTATAGCTTTTCACACATCACGGAGTAATCCACCCGCTATGTTGTGAAGCCGCATGCCAGGAGAAGGACATGATGGTCTGAGGTCCGCCGCGATCGGCCGCGGAACCGCACGTTGCTCGGATATCAGCGGCCGGTCCCGACCGAAAGGCCAAAGCGTCCGCCGTCCGGCGCCCGCCGTTGCTCTCTACCGCGCGCCATCATCTCTTCCTGCGCCACAACGGGGAGAAAAGCATGCAGTACTGGCGGATCTCCAACCTATAACTGACTGCTGGGTCCTGCAAAGTGAATATTTTAGCTGTTAGTGAAGCTGCCGCCGATGTTCAAGCCTCAAATCCAGCAACCATCAGCTGTTGTGCCGATTAGCACTCGCCGCGATCGACTGCGTTGTCGACGTCGCCTAACGTTGCCCTGGTCGTGGCATCATGTTGCGCAGGGCACAGCTCGTTTTGCGCGATGTCGGCCCGCCGATGGCCGATCCTTGGCTCACGTACGCGTACGCTATGCTCCTGGGTCTGCTGCCGCACTCGGCGTATGGCAGCACGCAGCTGCAGGACTTCAACATCTGGCCCTGTCGAATGCACATGTCATGCCCTGAGAGTACCCCAAGCTTAGCCGGTGCAGGTGGTAGTTGTTCATGGGACGCATTCGGTCTCATAACTTCTATTCAGTTCCTGCACGCGCGACGCGGGACTTCGTGATGGAGGACCCATGCACCTCATGCGTCCTGGTGACCTGGCCTTGAAGCGATACGCTTCCCGGCTCTGCCGATCTGTAGTCATGATGCCCGACTTGCAGGCGGTTAGGTATAAAGTCGGACTTCATGGCTCATCGGACATAAGTAGTGATCTTCCTACTTCGGTCCTACCGTCTAGCGAAGCCTCCTCTCAGCATCAACTCTCATCATGAAGCTCTCCCTGTCTATCAAGTTCGCTGCGCTCGCGCAGACCCTCTTCGCGCTCACGGCGCTTGCGACACCAAACCCGATTGCCGGTACTTGTGAGTCCTCGCCGCACCTATCTCATGGTTGTAGGCTCATTGTTGCCAGCCAGCATTGGTGTTCGTGACCCGGCCATGTGGTATAACTCGAACAACAAAGTGAGCTCTTCCTTGACGCGCCTTTATATCTTGTAAACGACTCATTGCTCGCCAGAAATACTACCTTTTCGCCACGGGCGGTAACATCGGAACGTGGACTTCCACTTCGCTGGCTGGGTAAGCTCGTCTTAAACTGGCGCATATTCACGACGGCGCTAACGCTCAACGTAGCCCTTATACCTACGTCGGCGCAGTTCTTCCTAACTGCTCTAAGATCCAGTTGGACGGCAACTGCGTGCTTTGGGCGCCAGACGTCAACTGTATGCACGTCAATTGCATATATTTCACCATGAATACTCATTCCACCTAGACATCGACGGAGAATATGTCCTGTACTACTCCGTGTCTTCGATCGGCAGTCAGAACTCTGCTATTGGTGTCGCCACCTCATCTTCCATGGACCCTGGCACCTGGACAGACCACGGCGAGGTCATCAGCTCGAAGGCGGGTGATGTGTACAACGCCAGTGAGTCATGTAGATGTCTCCTCTTTTTGACTCAGACTTATTTATACACCCTTAGTCGACCCCAACCTCATCGACTGGAATGGTCTCAAGCTCTCGTTCGGCTCGTACTGGAACGGCATGTACCAGATCGGCCTGTGGCCGGACGTCGCGACGCAGGCATCAGCGCTGCCCGGAACTCACCTTGCTGGCCTTAACGGTCGCCCGGCAGAAGGCGGCTTCACGTACAAGTCCCCCGCGTCCTCTTACTACTTCTTCTTCTTCTCGGACGGCATCACGCCTCTTGAGGGCGCGTCCAGCCGCCCTGCAGCCGGAGTCGAGTACAAGGTCCTCGTCGGCCGTAGCGATGGCGCCATGGGCCCCTACTACGACCAGGCTGGTCAGGCCCTGGTCAACAACCAAAGCCCCATCACTGGCACGCTTGTGCTTGGCAGCCACGATAACGTCTATGCGCCGGGTGGCCAGAGCGTCTTCCGCGACCCCGTCAGCAACCGCGACGTTATTGTCTACCACTACCAGCCACTGAACGGCCCCATCGGCGGGCCGTCCTACCTCGGCATCAACTACCTCGACTTCAGCTCTGGTTGGCCCGTCATCGTTGCTTGAACGGATTCGGGCGCTTCTTTTTGGTCGTTTAGGATGGTTTGGATCAGCTTGGGTTTTGTGTGTATATGTTAATAAAGGGCATCAGTTGGGCAGACTGTAATCAATCGTATTCCTTCTCATCTTATCAGACGGTGGAGATCATACCTCTTTCCGTTTCGGGAGCACAAGGTGATACTCGAGGGCAACATAACATGCTTCCGCATGGGCGTTATACACCACGGTCGAGGAAGCCGCCAATAGTAGTAGTTTAGGTATCTTGAACGAGAGGAATAGCAGAAGGGAGCGAAGAGCAAGAGGACACGGTGTCAATCCGCTATGCACATACGGTTGCGGAAGATGAAGATTACGGTGCCAGTCCAGTGCTATACTTGGTGGGTCTAGTACTACTACATAGTTCTGTGCAGACGAAGTGGGAGTTCAACAGTGCAGTCGCTTCGGAAACTCAAACCTGGTGGCCCGGGCCCCGGGCCGGCATGTCCAGCCTTCAAGCTATGTCACACGCGGCGACTTGTCTCTTACCGTCATCATCTCTGTCGTTGGCGCCTACATATACATCTTCCTCTTTCGATTTTGACTTTGAAAACACGTCGCTATTGCAATAGTCATGATGAGCATGACAGACCCACTGAAGTGCGTCAAGATCTCGTACAGTTAGCGAACGGAGGCTGATTCGCTCGTGCAGGCAGTCGTCGAACATCGAAGCAGTACCTGCGTCTGACTTCTGGCTATCTATCGCTCGTCAACGACTGGCCGAATACCATGCTCAAATGTCCTCCCCCACTATCCCTCGCTCTTCTAAGTGTTTTGCTGAGCTTTCAAGCGCTATGCGCACCGAAGCGAGCGCCCTAGAGCACATCAGCAAGCTTTTCGTGGCGCAATGGAATACAGACGCCCCCGTCATAAACTCCTTACCGAGAGAGATCTTGGACCATATATTCTCCTTAGTCGCTGAAATTGATCGGCCCTGTCCTCCTTACGATTGCCGTGCCCATAAAGACAGCGACGTCGACTACTGTCGGATATCGGGAAAATATACCTATTACGAAACCCGTCGTACAAACAGATATCCTGCTCTAGGAAAGGGAGGGTATCTTGGATGGCTGCGCTTGGGGCACGTCTGTCAATACTGGAGAACCGGCTTGTTCAGCTTGCCAGCGCTATGGGCATCGGACATAGGACTGTTGCCTCGCGGATTGAGTCCAATGCTCAAGCGTGCTCGAAGCATGCCTTTGACCATCAGGGTTTATATGTCTCTCTGTCGACCTGAATCGGCAGCCGTACTCAACGCAATGGCCACCTGCCCCACGAGTAGTATGGTCCTGCGAGCACGGGAGCTTGATATAATCGACGTTCGCAAGGACAACGTGGATGGCTTGGACGCTGTCCTCAACGCATGCACGTTCCCCATGATTGAGCGCGCAACCATCCGTGGTAATAACTTCGATGGGCCCATACAACCTCTTCACACTCTCCCTACTATTCGCGCTCCTCGCCTTAACTCTTTGCATCTCATTAATGCCTTCTATCCTTGGACGTCGTCGGTGTTGATTTCTCTGAGTCTGGGGGACGCCGATCATCTATCCCAGGATCCAGAGATGGAACTAGGCGCTCAGCACATTTCCTATATCTTACGAACATCGGCTTCTACTCTAGAAACCTTTTCTATGTCTGGATGCTACTTTACGGAAGACGAAGATCACCCGTTGGAATCAGGGAGTCATAATACACTCGTCACTCACTTTCCAAATCTACAAACTCTGCGCATACACACAGCACTTGACTCGCCGACCGAGTGGGAAGTGTACTCATGGATACTAGTCTCTGTTTCCTTACCCGTGACGGCTAAATTGATTGTCACTACAATCACGAAAGACCTCGACATCCCCGAGAGTCATACAATCCGTACCGTCGTCAAAGATTGCGTTCGGGCCAGAAGAGCATGTAACTTTGACGTACTCGCCATTGGGGACGAGCCACTTCTGCTCGGTCCGCTGAAAAATCACGCCTATATCGACTTTGCGTTGCATCCCGAAACCATCAATTCACCAACCTTACTATCACTCGGTGCCCAAGATACCACGGCTCTGATCCAAACCCCTCTGCTCATTGTTTGTCAGTATTGGGACAAGAGCGAGTATGATATCAGTCTTGAATACCTTGACGCTTTGATCGAAGCGGCATCTGCTCACTCTCAGAAGTTCACAACGATCACCTATATGGCTCGCTCGATGTTCTTCGACTCTAAGATGTACATGGCCACCTTTCGGTCCCTCTGCGCAGGGACTGATGTCCGCACATTCGCCATCCGAGCCGTTGACCTTGAACGGTTTGATGATGTCGATGACCCGATGGAAGACTGGCGATACCTTACGGACGTACTCAGAGGGCCAGTACTCCCTCGGCTAGAACACCTGACGCTGCACGACGTAGTCGATTTGGCTCGGATCCCCGACATTCTCAGATCGCGGGTGCGCTCGTTAGGCGAAACAGGGGGGACTGCGTTGAAGCTCCGGGAGCTTCGGCTGAATGTGGTCGGGCAGAGCGGTGAGGTGGCTTCGGCACACGATGGGGATGATACAGCGCTCGTTTTGAGTTTTTCCGAGTTTGCGGACTCCGTTATCCTGTCGCGCGTATAGAGTAGATCATATGTCATCATTCGAGTTGGACACAATGAATTTCAAGAGGAGGGATAAGCCATGCGCAACTGTGCAGCTTTGGGGTCTGACTTACAAGGACAACGCACCAGCGTGTATGTAAGCCGAAGATACTGGCGAAGGTCGCCGTTGTATACGTAGCGAAGATCGTAGTCAAAGGTCGTAGAGTACACGCGCCACATCGCCGCCCGCGGCGGCGCGTCGTTGAAATATATTGGATGCTTCTTTCGCACGTGGCGGTTGCGCGCAGCGGCTTTTGCTCGCTTCGCGTTGGTTGAGGTGATCTGGCTCAGGACCGTCAGGATGTCGTCGCGGGCGCACAAGCAGAGCATGAGCGAGCTCAAGCTCCGCAGGCTCACAGAACACAACCAGCGCCTCCGCGACGACCTCGCTCGCCCACGCATCCGCGTTTCAGAGGCGAGCGCCAGTCTCATCCGTTATTGCAAGACCACCAAGGACCATCTGGTACGCCGTCCATTCTTCCAGCTCGTGAGCAGATACTCATATACTTGCAGGTACCGAGCGTGTGGGGGCCGGTTGGCAAGGGCGAGGACCCGTACGCGCCCCAGGCCAGCGCGCAGGGATGCGCCTGTCTCGTCATGTAACCCGCATCTCAACGCCCGAACCCAGCCAACCGCCCGCCGCGCACCAACGCACAAACACACAAACACGCTCATTATCACCCACCGCCGCTCGGCACCCGCCACGTACCATACAACTCGCCGTAACACTGCGAATGCGCTGCGACCGCGCACTTGCCCCACCGCCCTCGTGCTGCCTGCCCTTGGATTCTTGACTCATTCATCCTGCGTTTCCTTGCGTCCTTATCACTTTTCTTGTTTATTCACCTTCCGTCCTCACTTCATACCTGCGCCTGCGTTTCCTTGCGGTACCGTTACCTTGTTCATCATACCCACCCCGCGTTTCCTCCGCTTCGCACCTTCGCTTTCGCAGTCAATTGGATAGGATACCAAATGCATCTTCCCCGTCCGTTACCCGCATCTCCAGTCTCGCTTTTCTGCGCTTACGCTGTATAATTGCAATGCAGCACATGGATATGCACTCTCCTCCTTGGATACCGCTGACCTCATGGTCGCGGGCACGATCTGCGAGGGTCGGTCACTTCTCGGAGATACCGGCCCGGCTTGAGGACGATGCACGGTGCAGCGCTTATACTGACGCTCAATGTAAGAAATGGCCGTATAGGTCGTTGTGTGCTCGCGCAACACTGTCCGCTGCCCATGCGCAAGATCCACGATTCGTTCATCATGCTAACGGCCTTCGTTAACAGTATCTTCCATCATGGCTTGATATCATCTGCTCGCCCAACAGGCGCCACTGCCCGTACACGTCTGACCTTGAGGATGCGCAAGTTTGGCGCGCGTCGCTAAGATGGTCCTCACGATGACCACAGAAACAGATGATATCGCGCCAACGTGTGAGTGCCAACGCCTGCCGCGACTGCGCCTTGGATTCGGACAACGCCTACACGGCGATATCAGCCTTTTCTCGCTTGTACCATGTTCCTACCGACCTCGAAGTCCAAGCGTGCGTATGTTTGATCGACAGATACCCCATTCCAAACAGTACATCATCATGTTCTACATGCGCATCCGAAGCGAGTCCGAGGCAATCACAAACCAAGACCCGCGAACAGCAAGCCAAAGCCGTAAACCGAGTCATCTGTACATGCAGAAGCTGACAATACGCACACCATCCCCTCAGACGCCAAGATGCACGAACGGAACCCATCGCATGAAGCTATCTTCGCCCACCTTCTCTCTCAAGATCCTCGTTGCCTCGTGAAGCGCGTACGCCACGCCCGTCGATCCTTTCACAATCTCCCCCGGTCTGTGCATGGCGGGCAGTTCCTTGTAGAATGCATCGACGACGATGGGCAACTTGGATCGACCACATCGTCGCCACTACTCTTTTGAACCCGACCGCGAACATGCCCGCGGCCAGATGCGCGGACTCCTCCGGCGTCTTCTCGTCTGAGTCGGCTATGGCTGTGACACTCAGAAAGAAGTACGAGCTCCGCGTCCTTGCGTCGCATATATACGGTAGTAATTGGAGCTCGCGTGATACAACACGCTTCATATACATTCAACGTCAGATGCAAACGATACAAGGCTAGCAAGAACATCATGGTAATGGGGCAATTAAATCTTGTGTGGGGAAAATGTCCGTCACAGGCCATTACAAACTCTGGTCAGGAGCAGGAGCAGCTTGAAACGCGTACTGGAAGATATGGTCGCCCTTAAAGGTTGCTGCAGCACCGGGATACGGAATTTCGAAAGATCTCGCCTCAGCCTCTTCCACTGCTGTCTGGACACTGCGAGAGATACGGCGTCGCTCGCGGTTGTGGATGCGGAACCTACCCCTGCCAATGCGCTCAATCAGATCAAAGGCAGGAGGTCCACCAAGCCACTGAGCGACTTGGTTGCCATGCACATCAACGCGAGGACGAACAAGGTCGATGTGATCGAAAATATGGACCAGGCCTCCCTGCTCGCTCCCGAAGATTGGCTTGCGAGAGTCTGGGTGATAAAGCCAGGGTCCGTGTTCGCCGTCTCTGAGGTGATGCCGGTTCCAGAGTGCAGGACTGGTCACAAACGCGCTGATATGCACAGGCTCTTCTCTCGAGGTCCGCGAAGACGCGTGTGTGCTTTGACTGTGTTGAACATTCAGATGCCGTCGAAGTCACAGGTTTAACAACGTACGTGAAGAGTATGGTGTGCAAGTTCTGACCTGCCGCGGTCATTGACGGAGTCTTCACAGGCTCTCCCGCGAAATGCTAGGTATAGTCAGCGATCATAACCGTGAGCCTATGTGCGTATATCAAACTTACCGGCCGATCTTCCTGGTTTGCCCACCACCTTAATAAGAACACATAGATTGCATTGAGCTCTTGTACGTAAGTTGGTGGTGTGCCCCTGATGAACACGACATAAATGCTGGCAGTACCGACGCGAAGAAGGAAGCGTTCGGGTGGGCCAAACTGCTGGTCATGATTGTAACCGGGAGGACCCAGGACTGTCAGTGTTGGAGGAGCCTGTGGAATGACTGGGACCTGCAGGTGACCTTGGGTAGGTGGTTGCTGGTGGGCGTACGGATTGAAGGGATTCATGAGCGACTCGGATATGAATGCAGAGGAAAGTGGGGTGAAGAGTCTGAGAGAGACTGCGAGCCATACGCCTTTTAAGTTGAACTTCTTGCAGCTCTGGACCCCAGTCTGTCTAGAACACAAGGTCGTGCGGCTGTTTGCCACACCGCGTGGTGGCGTCTTCATCTCGCTGAACGTACGAATTCATGACTCGGATGAGTATCACCAGGCGATCTGAATCGATAGGGACGCATTAGTATTGAGGCTGTGGTCTACAGATGTATGGAGATAAGGTAGAACAATGGCTTTTGTGCATCAGGAAAAGCCAAGTGGTATCATAGAGCGGCAGGGAAGTATGTGGCCTAGGGAGCCTCGGAGAGGCTGCGCGCGAGCTCGCTAGCCTAGGTAGGGTCCCCGAGGCGTGCCCGAGGCCCCATAGGTCACCTACCCTCGGTATAGTGACTCGCCTCTACACTACGATGACCTATGTCTGCAGGTTACAATCAGACATAGCCACGAACTCCAGTACAAATAATGAATATTTGAGATCATGGCCACATCACAGTAGATAAGAAGATATCCCAGCAACGAAAACAGGGCCAATTACAGTGAAAGATGCTGGTGCAGAAGATAGTAATCACGGAGGTATAAATCAGGATTGAGGTAGAAGTCATCATATCGGTCAAGAGACTTGTCCGAGCTGCATTTCGAGCCAACGGAAGATCCGAAACGAGGAAATAGATGGCAACCTGAGCGGATGTGGTGGATAGGGATAACTGACGCGCGAGGACGGTTGAATCGCGTTGATTTGCTGACTTTATGAAGGCCAGAATCGGCGTCGATGCGTCCCAGCGGCGTGAACCACTCAACATATGCGAATAAACCATGAGGAGATGTAGTCCACTCCTCTTGGAAGCGGAAGATCGCGCGAACACGAGCGACAAGGAGGCCTGTGGTATGTAAGGTCAATGCATACATCCATGTGCGAAAGACGTACCTGTATAGGGTGGCACCATCCGTGCCTGCGAGCTGGGAGGCGGATCCTCGTAGGCGAGAACAGTGTCGAAGTGAGGTTCGGTGAGAGGATGTAAAAGACGGGCCGACTTGTGCGACGCTGAGGCGCGTACGGCACTACGCTCGGTGACGACACGCAAGCCGCTGCGCGTATCATGTGTGACATGCCTGCGTATTCGTCACTCAAAATGCAGCAATACTCTTCAATAGAGAACATACCTATGATACAAGGTGATCCGTTTGTAGCAGAGCAGATGCAGACGAGGGAGAGTAGCTGCGACGTCCGTAGTCGAGATGCCACGCCGCTGGAGAAAGGCGGACATCGCCTTATCGAGCGAGATGGCGTTGTGCTTCGAGGAAATGGTGGCGAGTGATTGCGGAATAGACGTCTTCGAGACCGTATACTGAGTTGTCAGAGACGGAGATGTGATTTCCGGGTCTTCGTCGTCGCCGTCATCGTCTTGCTGTGACGCGACGGGCCCATCCCCATCCCCATCCCCATCTTCATCTTCTTCCTCGCTACTCCCTCGCACCCCACTGCGATTGGCCCGTTCACCCTCCTCCACGGCTGCTGCAAGATCGAGTCGGCCGGGAATAGCCCAGTCGAGATAACTCGAGTGCGCGAGCACGGCGTCATGCCGCTGCAGTACCCGCGTCATTTGCTCGACGTAGTCGCGCCTGTTCGACTTGCGGTAGCCAAACTTTGCATAGTCGATGTGAAAGCGCTCGGTTGACTCGGTGTTGGTGCCGATATTTGAGCCAAGGGCGCGAATGCCTGGGACGTAGTGGTTGATGGAGTGAAACTTCGGCGTGTTGAAGTGTTCCCGGAGCTCCAACTCGATGAACGCTGACTTGTTCTCATGCCACGCGGACCACGCGGAGTCGAGGTCAAGAAGTGTACGCTCGTTGTGCTTCTCAAGGCTCGATAAGTGAATGAATTTGAGGAGCGCTCGCACTGCAGCAAGTAGCTTCGCAGGCACAATGCCAGCAAGCACTCCAAGAAGTGCGCGCTCCATCGCCTTGTACTCGGTACCGGTAGCTTGTGAGACAATTGATATGCCCTTCTTGAAGTGGCGGAGGGAAGGGTGCTGGGGCATCGCGGCGAAGCGTCGATCTATCTCTGCTGCGCCGCCACGAGCGGCCTTTTTGACGAGCGGGACGATGTGGTCGCCAATAAGACCCTTGTGCAGCTGGTGAAGCAGGTCGTTTGAGATGCACGCAAAGATGTTGCAGTGAGGTAAATCTCGCCAGAACGGGACGATCGGGCGTATGCCATCGCGCTCGAGCTTCGGGTAACCGGTGTCGCCCTTTGCTTCATCCAGAATGCGTAGATGCTTCTCAGGATCGCGGAGAACTGATCCTACAGGACACGGATCCTGCCGCTGGTCTCGCTCGACGGTGCACTTGGGGCAACGGGACTCCTTCGTACATGCAACAAGGCACTGTTCAGGAAAATCGGCGACATACGCGGCCACAAGTGGATGCACATGGCGCACGATCCCATCCGCGCACACGGTATCGATGCCCTCACGCCCAACCGCCTGTAAGGGCTCCAAGATCTTGCGCATGCACTCGTGGAAGAGTTGTTGGCCATGTCGGCTGCGCTTCTCTTCGCTCGAGAAGATCTCGAGTTTAGAGACTGGTATGTAGCCAATAAGGATCGTGGCTCGAGCGGATGTCTGCCGGCGAACACCAGAAGCTATGTTGCCGATGGTAAGATAGACTGGCCACGCCTCCTTGTTCCCAGCAAACGACGTCAGCTTCGTCTTGTCTGATGCCAGGATCAGCGGCGCGATTGTGACACCAGGCGGAAGCTTCTTCTGGAAGACGACACGGTAAGTACTTAAACCCTGCGCTCCGAATCTGATCAACGCGCTTACCTGGGTATCCCACCACCAATCCGCTGTCCACATCTCGTCGAACGTTCTCATCCAACCCATACAGTTCTCGTACACCTTCTCCGGTGAGTACCGCATAAAGTCTGCGAACACCGGATTGCCCATCAGCTCCTGCATGCACTCTACAGGGTCGCGCTTCCACAACTCGAGCTCCTCGCACAGCGCACTCCCATCCTCATCGGTGAGATCTCCCATAACCTCAATGACCTCGGCAGTCCACATTGGTCCCTTACGGAGCTTGTCGATCTTCTTGTAAAGAGTGTATTTGCTTGTGAAGGAGAGACCGAGGCGAGACTTTATCTACGTAATGAGGTTAGTGCAAGGTCTTCTTTACGCGGTACACAAGTATAACTCACGATTGGCAGCTTCAAGAAGTCGTCGACCTCGCCCTGACTCGCACCACTTCTCACCAGCCAGCGCACAAGTTCCCACTCCTCATTACTCGAGAACGGTGCGTAAGGCGCTTCCTTCCTACTCGTCTGCTCATCGCGTATCTTCTCAAAGCGCGTCCGCTCCCGCCGAACACCCAGACCGGCTTGAGGCGTGTAATCGTGCACTCGCCGCTCCCCTTCAAGAGGCTTATCACCAATGAAGGTAGCATGCTCGTCTTCCTCGACATCCTCGACTTGTACACTGCGTGCACGCTTACGAGGAGGCGTGGGACTAGAAGACGTAGAGCGCGCATCGGGGAAGGGCTCGAGAGTGGGCCCGGGCGCCACATCGAATGCCAGTTCACGTTCGGAACTGAGTTGTCTAGCTGAGCTCGAGGAATCTTCATCCGGTGCTGTGTTATGGTGTGCTGCGTGTTGTTGCGCAAGCTTCTCACTGCAGTCCGATCTGGCCTGCAAGTGCAAGTTCAGGCCGCGTTCGGAACGACAGCGCTTCGAACAGGCGGGGCAACGTGCACCGGCATCGTCTCTGGTCGTATGCGACTTGGTTTTGTACAGCGGCATTGGTATGTGAAGAAGATGAAGGTTCTGGTCAAGCGGGTAAACCGTCGTCTGTCCCGCCGGGCCGCAGGTGGATTATTTGCAAAAGTATGGAGCTTTTCGTGCGCACTTGACGTCAGCGCGTACCGCGCACTTGCGCGTCGCTTCAACGTGAAGTCGCTCCTCTCGTCTTGACTACCATCATGTCTAGTCGTGCTCGCAACAGAGAGGCCAATTCGACGACCAACTCTCATCCTTCTAGTAACACCCGCGCCTCTCAGAAGCGGCAGCGAGAGCAGGACCTTCCCGGCACTGTAGTCGTGCAAGGACGCACTCGCCCGGCCGACGGTCGCCGCCCGACCACCAAGGTTCAAGACAACCGTATGTTTATTTCTTTGCTTTGGCTTGTCCACAATCTGATACTTTGGCAGTCGTAGATGAGAATGCGGCGCTTCGGCAGCAGGTGGCGACTTTGCAGGCTCAGTCGGGTCGTCGTCGGAAGAGGGAGAACCGCCAGGCTGGCCTCCGCATCGACTGTAGGTTTGTATCTTCTCATCCTTGATCCTGACTAACTCGTTTCTCAGTGGATGAAGACGAGAATGAGTACGAGGAGGAGGAAATTGACCCCGAGCACGGCGGTGCCTTCACGTCTGATGTAAGTGGTCTGCCTGCATCGGTCAGGATTTCGCTCATTCGAGTGCAGATTTCTAGCAAGGGCACCTATCGTCGCGAGTCTCCGCCACCGAAACGACTCCGCCGGGCGGGCGAGCCGGTCGAACAAGGGTGGTTTCAACAGCAGGCTCAGGGCTCTGCTCGTGACCGCACCCCTTACGATGGCGAGGACGATGTTGGGCAACAAGCGGGCCATGGTGCAGACGAGATGTCTGGCTTCAGTCCCATGCAGGGTGCTGACACCGACGAGCTTCCTGGCGACAGTAGGTGCCTCCGCTGTATCATGGGGCTTGTATACTGACGATAGAATAGGGCCCAACAGTGAGTATGCGAATGTCGGTGCCGATGTCGATGCCGATGTCGATGCTGATGCCTACGCGGAGCAAGACGCGGTGAGTCTCCCGGCCCAGGTATCGCAACGTCAAGAAACTCAATCCCATGCAGCTCAATGCGGCTAAGCCTGCGCCGCCGTATGCACCCGGCATCCAGCCCGGCAAGGCGGACAAGGCGAGCGACTTCGAGGCGCCCGTGAAGCACATGCTTCTGACCGCGACGCGTTTCTTCGAGGCTCGTCAGGTTAGCCAACACGGTATCCCTGACTTCACGCAGCAGATGTCGTATGCCGCGGCATCTTGGACCGACGCCGAGCGCCTTCATGAGGCTGCGTTCAAGCTCACGAACGATATGGCTTCCCTTGTACGTTCACAGCCATATGCTGACCATCCTTGCGTTGCTAATTCGGGGGCTGTAGATCAAGGCTCGTCACTCGAACGTCCGGAATGACCTTCTTACCGTCACACGCAACGTCCTAGTCCGTCTATTCAAGTTCGAGCATACGTCACCACCACCAGGTAACGCTCGTGGACCTCAACTTGACCTACACAAGCAAGCAGTCGAGGCGAACAAACAGAAATATTGGGAGCTTCGGGCGGATGACCGCTTTGCTTACGACGTACGTTCTGTCTCTGCCTCGGTAACTTCTACATGCTCATCATTCGCAGGAGGTAGACGAGAACGGCGAGCCCGTCGGCATAGCGCAGCATCCTAGTATCTTGGAAATCATCACTCAGCGGTGGTTCCTCGCGGGTACATCTATCGGTACCATCGCGCCGTCGTTCTTCAACCCCATTCGGTTAGAGACCCTCGCACTGATTCTTGCTATCGTAAGTGACTGACGTGCCCACACTACTGCTACGTTTCTGACCCGAAATCTCTAGCTTGAGCATGCCCTCGAGGAATGGAAGAACGGTATGTTTGAGAGCATCGTGCTCATCGCAGGCAACACCCTCAAGACCAACTACCAAAAGCATCTGTCTCGTTTGGAGGACTGGCGGAATCTGCTACCCGCGGCGGCGAAGAAGTGGTGCCAAAGCCTTTTCGATGCAGCATAGTGCGTCTCTTCCCCGCATGCTCTATGTCTTGTCATTCTCTCTAATCGCATCGTCAGCTTTGCGGCCGAGGGCCACATGTACGGCGAGGAGCCTGCGCACGGTTTAGACGAGTCGGCGAAGGCGCGCGAGCTTGCGAGGTTGGAACGTTTGAACCAAGAGTTCGATTAGGTATAATGTATACTGCAGTTTCTCAATATAGACATTATATGCGCTTCTCTTGTACACTAGTGGCTCGTATACCGGTTGGACAAATCGGGTGTTCATTTCGGAGCTGCATGAGGTATCATTGACCGTATATAGCTCGTTATGTAGGGCGGTCGGCCCACGCCTACCGGGCCTATGGAGCTCGGGCGGACCCTATGGCAGTTATATTGCCTCGCATACCCTACCGTACAAGCGCGCGAACCTAGGGTAGCCTATGTTACCGGGGGCTTTCAACGAGGTCTATCGCACCTCAGTAGGCTCGATAGGCTCGGGAGCGAAGTGCGCTTTTGCTGATG
>KV424672.1:25268-69452 GCA_001632445.1 Peniophora sp. CONT | reverse complement strand
GGTCCGATTGGGGCATCCGCAATGCCCGGTCGGGCGTGATCGGGCTCGCTGGGCTCCAACGGGCCTGATCAGGGAATTGCGCCTTTTGCGACACTTGCCTCCAACCACCACGAACTCTCTCGCTGGACGCCATTCTCCCGCCGTTACTGGTCAACGTGCTCCTGTTTCATACAGTCGAGCTTCTGCCTGGTCACTAGCGTTGGCGGACTTCTTTCCCTCGCATCTCATACGATATCGATACCATCGTACTTCATCGCGCAGTGCGGCATGGAGTCTCCTTGTTCTCCGGCAAACGCCACCGCTACGACTGGTGTGAAGAGAAAACGCCTTAGCGAGCCAGACGCTCCCATACCTCCAGCTTTCACCCCTGAGAAGTACAGCGATATGTGTTTCGACGACGCTTCGATCGTCCTGCAATGCCTTCCTAGTTCTTGTGCTTTCCGCGTTCACCGAGGTCTGCTTGTTGTCCATTCAGAGGTCTTCAAAGACATGTTCGCTTTGGCACAACCAGATCCTAAGTCTGGTACTCTCCCGGTCGTACATGTACACGATGATCCTGGAAAGGTGTACAGGCTTTTGAAGTATATATACTTCCGACAGTGAGTAAACGTAATGTCGAGGCTGGTTCAGCTCGCTGATGTAGCGAACGTAGACCTCCTTTGGAAGAGCCAGGCTATTTGGATGCGGTCTTGGACATCTTAGAGTTATCACTGAAGTACATGGTTCCAGTGGCTCGTGAAGACTGCGTGTCCATTCTTCGGCGCATTTTTCCTGCTACGTTATCCTTGCATGAGAGTGCCTCCGGCGAACGCGTTAAATATGCCTTGAATCAGAAGCAATACCTGCGCTGCCTTAGGCTGGTCATGACTCCCCAATACTGGACTCTTGTGCCATCCATCTACGCCTGCCTCTTACAGGTCAAACTTCGCATGGGACACATGCGTGAGGCATTGCCGGACTATGTGTCGGCATTTACTATGGCAACCGTGCTGCAGGCCCGAGAGCGTCTTCAAATACTACGACGTGACACTGTCCAAGTCTACATACGTGACTTTGTCGCGCAGCCTTCACTTCATCATTGTGGCCCCAAACTTGCGCGCATAGCTTTGGGGTATCTATATCAGCATACAGACAGCGAGGATTTCATGGATGTCACGACCATATTCCAGAATCAGCCTCTTGCGGCTAACTGTGCTCCTGGAGTCGACCAAACTTTGTGACACTTGTCGTGATCAATGGAGGTTGACTGAGATTGCTGGCAGGGAGCGAGTGTGGCAGGAGATGCCAAGATGTTTTGGGTTGGGTACATGGAAGGATTTACGTGATAAAGAGGCTAAGGCGCATGCTGTTGAATCTCGTGCGTCTGTCATTTTATGCGAGGTATTCTTAAATTGAGCTCGTTGGGCGTAGAAAGCGATCAAGCCACTGGTGGCGCGCAACTGTGACGATCGAATCTATCGCTCGACGACGATCATGATGCGTATGCCGTCTGGGCTTAGAGGTAGTGAGATATAATATACATCCCACGTAGCGCTTTGATAGTACCCCGAATATCATATTACATCTTGTATTATCAGCCGGGCGCGACTTCGCAATCTTACTTCGCAAGCTGGACATTGAAAGACAAGCATTCGGCGTTGAGTAGTACATACCTCAGAGCGACTGTTTATACGTGGGATAATGCACGTGGCTACCGTGATCGAATTGGATCGCCGAAAAAGCGCTCGTGCACTTGAACCCGACTTCCATCACGGACTATAGCCGCTTGCTGGCTGCTGTCACCATCAGGATCACAATATTTGAATCCTCGTCTACTCATGGAACTCGTGGAGCTCGTATGGAGTGACGATTCGGATCTTCCGATGAAGTACAAGGAGCTTCAATTCGACGATGCAAGTATCGGTATAAAATGCTCCGATGTCTTGTTTCGCGTTCACCGAACGGTGCTTGCCATGCACTCTGAGATCTTTCGAGATATGTTTGCACTCGCTCAACCGGAGCCGGTGCCCGGGAGCCGCCTCGCTATGGTGGAGGTCCAGGACGATACGGAGAAGATGTATCAATTTTTGAGGTATATATACGTCCATGAGTGAGTCCTTGCGATTACCGTACGCTGGATCTCGCTGATCCGATTATCAGGGTGCCCACACTCGAAGACGACGCAGACGGCAGTTTTGGTCTACTGCTGGATATCTTTGAGCTGTCTATCAAGTACGCTGCCAAAGGTGTCATGTCCGATTGCCTTATCATTATACGACGACTGTTTCCTGCCAGGCTGGACCTATACCTCGCAAGCGACATACAGCGTATTGAAATCACTATTACACACTGCATACGCTGCATTACTTTGGCGGAAAGGCACGGGATCGCTACCCTTTTACCCTCGCTGTATGTGGCGTTACTCGGATACGAGTCTTTGGATTTCGACGACGTTAGCGACTCGCAATCATATTGGCCCAATAACCTCTCGCAACATCTAACAGCCGTACTCCTCGCTGGCACCAGAAACCTGCAAATACTAAAGCGAGATATGCTCGGCGCCCACATGCACACTTTCCTCGAATCCCCGCATGGCACATCCCACTGCGAAACGGCTAAGGCTCGGGCGTTTTTGAAATATTTGATCAAACCAGACGTCGAAGGCATCGACCCTCTCGACATCTCCTGTATATTTCGGGAGAACCAACCAGACGCCGTGGACTCCATTAGTGGGACTGTTCGCTTATGCAGAGCGTGTCGAGCTCCTCCCATGTAGTCAGGCCAAAGCAGCTCGGAAGTGCCTGCCACGCCCGCCTTCTTCCTTCGAGCTCGGCATTCCTCCATTCATCCCAAGGCGAAGGAAGCACAAATGCTCAGCGTTTGAGTGTCGTTCGGTGCTTGTACTGCTGTGCACGAGTCGCATGTAACACGAGTTACTGCTCGAGAATGTAGTCATGAACGTCGCATTTCAAGTACCGTATAGTACTACAAAACAATGCGCGAGTACCGGTCGGCCCAAAGATCCAGAAAACAGAAAACAGAAAACATTCGCAGACAAATAAACAACCAGCAATCAAACAGTTCCAATCATGAAGCGCTCTACACAAGCAAAGAGAACGCGCGACCGACAGGGAGCTCCGTCACGTCATGGAGACGCTTGACCATCTCGTCGAGCGTGTTACCGAGCGAGCCAGCAGCGCGCGCGATCTCGCGGTAGGCAGACATGCGGCGCTCGAGCGTCGCGATGGCCTCCTCCTCCGCACCCTCCGTCGCGGTCTCAGCGCCAGCCTCACCCTCAGCAGCACTTGCTTCGGACTCAGCTGCGCCAGAAGCCTCCTCGGCCTCGCCTTCACTCTCGAGAGCGGCACCCTCCTCGACGTTCTCGGCACCGACGGACTCCTCAGCGGTGCCCTCAGCAGCCTCGTTCGTGGCGACGGCCTCCTCCTCAGCACCGGTTGCCTCCTCAGCGCCAGCCTCTGCATTCACAGCGGCGGCAGAGGGACGACCGACAACGTTGTAGGGAGAAGCGATGTACTCGCCGAGAGGAGCGGGAACCTGAACGAGCTGCGGTGCGGCACCATATGCAGCGGCCGCGGGGACGGCACCGTAAGAAGCGGGAACGGCACCATAGGAAGTAGCACCGTACACGGGTGCACGACGCTCCATGGCCTTGAGAGCGCGAGCCTTGCGGGCAATGGGGTTGAAGGCCGCAGCGGCGTTGTACGCTGCAGCAGCGTTGACAGCGTTAACGTTGTTAACCGCGTTCACGTACTCAGCCGAAGAGAGCGCGTTGAGCGAAGCAGCATTGACAGCGGCGGCCTGCGAGAGAGGCGCGTAGGCGGCAGCAGCGGCGAGCGTCGGGTTGAAGGCCTGAGCCGGCGCGACGTAAGCAGGAGCGACCGGGGCGGCAACGATGGGCGCGGGCGAAGCAAAGACGGGTGCAGATGCGGCGGAGACGGGAGCGGTTGCGGCGAGCTTGTTAGCAGCGAAGCCGAGGTGCGGGGCGACGAGGCGCTTCTCAGCGGCCGCGGCTTCAGTCTCCTCGGCCGCAGCCTCGGTTTCCTCGCCAGCAGCAGCCTCCTCGCTCTCCTCAGCAGCGCCCTCAGTCTCCGACGCCGCTTCGGTCTCGGTCTCGCCCTCCGCCTCCTCGGCGGCACCTTCGGTCTCTTCCTCGGCACCAGCCTCTTCCTCAGCGGCACCCTCAGCGCCTTCGCCCTCAGCAGTCTCCTCCTCGCCAGTAGCCTCAGCCTCCTCCTCGCCAGCCTCGGCCTCGGTCGCCTCACCGGCGGCCTCCTCCTCAGCGGGTTCGGCAGCCTCCTCCTCCTCAGCGGCAGCTGCGGGGCGAGCACCGTACGCGCCCGCACCGTAAGCAGCAGCAGAGCCATAAGCGGGGCGCGCAGCAGTCTTCACGATCGTGTTACCGTATGGGCCCACGATCGGCGAGTAGCCATACGCGCGCTTCTCCTCCAAGGAAGATTGGGTAGCAGCGCGCGCAAGACCCTGCGAGATGCCAGCGTTGAGCGCGTCGGCAAGACGAACGGACGCCATAGCAGGCGCGAACTTTGCGCTGCGGAAGAGAGGTGCGACGTCCTCGTTGCCCAGGGAATAGGCGGGCGCGGGGACGGAAAGAGGTGTAGCGGGGGCGTAGTACTCGATCTGACGCTTCTTGGACTTCAAGAACGGAAGAACGTATGAAGCGGAGATCGGGACTGTTGGGACGCCGAATGCTGCAGACTCGGCTTGTAAGGCGGCGTTGGCGTTGGCTGCGGCGACGACGTTGGGATTGTAAGCGTAAGACTCGGCGGCTGCTAGTTGGGAGTTGGCGGCTGCGAGCTGCGAGTTGGCAAGCGCTGCGTTGGAGTTGGCGAGGGCTTGGGCGGAGGCTTGTTGGGCGGCGAAAGAGGTGAGGGCCGCGTTGGATGGAGCAGAGCCGTAGCCTTCGCCTTCGGGCTCAGCGCCTTCAGGTTCGGCACCTTCGGTCTCGCCTTCGCCCTCAGTAGTAGGCTCGGTCTCGCCGGCGGGCTCCTCCTCAGAAGTAGAGCCCTCGCCTTCCTCAGACGTGGGCTCCTCGCCCTCAGCAGGCTCCTCGCCCTCAGCCTCAGCCTCACCTTCGCCCTCGCCTGACTCAGCGGGAGCAGACGAAGACGAAGCGGGCTGCTCGATGATGACGATGGCAGGTTGGCCGTACTGAGCGGCGAGTTGACCGGCTTGAATACCGTCCGAGAGTTCCTGAGTGAACTCGGTCGAAGACTCGGGTTGAGCCTCGGAACCTTGACGCTTCATGTTGTTGTTGATGAACTCATCGGGAGTGCGACGACTGATAAAGATGTAGGTTAGTCAAACGCGATTTTTTGTGTACTTGCTGATGGTACTCACGAGAGCGGCGCGGCGTGTGCGGGCGTGAGCTGCACGGCAGCGGCGACGAGAGAGAGGAGCGCGAGGAACTGCATCTTGCTGGTGTTGTTGTTAAAAGTCGTGAATGCGAGAATCGTGAGGGAAAGTGTGTGTGGTAGCGGGGGGTCGTGAAATCCGGTCAAACAAAAAATCCGAATCCGAAAAGTAGTCGAAGAAGAAAAGAGGTTGAAGAAGAAAGAAAGAAAAGGGGCGTAGACTAGCTAACGCTGGTATCCAGTACCGATTGGGAGGACCTAAGGAGCAGACCGGGCTAAAGGAACGCTTGGTGTGTGAGGGAGGGGTTATATAGTGCTGGGCTGGCGTGATGGAGAGGCTGCGCGCGGGTGATGGGATGGGCGCGGGGCGGTGCTGTTGTAGTTAGGCGGCGAGATCATCTGTAACTTGGCGCGGTGCTGGCTGGCGGGTGCAAGGCCGAGTACGTGCAATCATGCATATCTGCAGTCGCCACGTAGACCCGAAGTTCAAGTTGATACCATACCTCGAAGCAGGGTATACACCTCTTCCACAGACGAAGTAAGTCGGACGAGCAGGCAAGCCAAGAGCCACGTCTCTGACCCGACATCTACAGCCGCACCAGACATTTGATGGAGAACAAAAATGATCGCCCGTTCAACATGCACCGGACATGCACCCTTGGAACAGATGGTCTTTACTGCATCACTCTCAGGGCTGTACCCACAAACACTATAATGGTCGAACGTGCACTGGGATGCTGTGGTCGAGAAACTTGGCGGCAAGAGGAAACAGAAGACTCGGAGCGGAGGAAACGGGATGGCTAATTTTCGGCGGTCAGGGGCTGTTTGATCGAGCGGCGGAGGTGATGTTGAGATGTTCACTTCCTCGTTCTGCTCATGCTAACGGCATATCGCACTTTGCCAGACTGACTATGTTGGATTACTTAACAACACCTGGTCGGTAGTATAAGAAAGATGACATAGAGCATAGCGAAGTAAACCGAGAGAGGGAAGCCGTAAACAGAACCTGTACGTCGAGCCGCCAGATCATCGGCAAACTGTCGCCACTGACCCCGAGGAAGGACGAGGCTACTTGGGCAACGCGCTCTTCCAGCCAGCATGGATCCAAGGGTACTTGGGGATGCACACTTTGATGTATGCTCTATTCAAAGCCGTGCACGACTCAGGATCGTCGATGGTGGCGGGGGAAGATGAACAAACGCCCGGAACGGCGGAAGATCACGCGCTCGTGACAGGTCTCACAGACCGAGCCTCAGTTTGCCTTGCTCCCCCACCTGCAGTCTACACCCTCTCAGCCGAATGCCGCCTACGCCCGGAATGTTTGCCGTACCACACTCCTCACAGAGACCTCGCAATGGCGACGCGGATTATTATCTACATCCAAGCACCAGCATGGGTGCAGGGCCCAGCCGTTCTCATGGTGCGTTCAATCACCTTTGTGGTCGAATACCTGATACTTATAGTGTTTTAGGAGCGAGTGCCGAGGATCAGAGACGAGAGAAACGTCGAAGGGAATTCGGGGCCAAGATGGACAAGGAGATGAACGACCGTCGCGGCGAGTGAGTCTCCCTCTACACGCGTGACTATCTCCAGTCCACTGATAGTATTCTTCCCTCCAGATCGCGAACATACGTCGACAACATCCAAAGTCTACACAACACCTCCCTTCAACTATCCTCTCGCCCCGAAACCTCTTCGGCCTTCCTCCTCCAAGTCTACCCACTCTCTCTTCAACGCTCCGCCTTACTCGTCCAGCACGAACTCGAAGAACACGCCGCACTCGAAGCTGCACAGCAAATGTTTGATATGGAACGTGCGCGCGTCGAAGACGAGTATAAACGCGGTAGAGAGCGTGTGAGGGAACGTATGTTAGAGGGCATCGAGGAGAAGCGCCGGAGGGCGCGTGAA
Source organism: Peniophora sp. CONT (assembly GCA_001632445.1). Classification (NCBI taxonomy): domain Eukaryota; kingdom Fungi; phylum Basidiomycota; class Agaricomycetes; order Russulales; family Peniophoraceae; genus Peniophora; species Peniophora sp. CONT. The sequence continues at coordinate 62,175 of KV424672.1, read as the reverse complement.
GAGCGCGACGGTGATGCGCTCGGAGACGCGGCCGCAGGAGGTGCACTTGACGCGCAAACCCGACCTGGAGCAACGCGCAAATTACGCGGGAAACTCGCGAGTCCACCTCCGCAGGATATGCCCCAGCCCGCGATGGGCGCTGCAACCGGTGCACCGAGTAATCCTCACAGTCTAGCCATAGACGAACTTCCCAGCGCTTTCCCGCTTCCATTGACAGCTGTCACGTTACCACAAAGCGGACAGGGCGCGCAAGGTGCTCAAGGACAGAACAGACGGCGGGCAAAGGGCGCCGGTGGTCCACCCCAGCCTGCGTTTGGGATGCTTGGGAAGAGCGTGTTGAGTCTCACAGGCTGTAAGGAGAGCGAGATTGAGGCTGACTTGAGTGATATTACGAGAGGAAATAAGAGGAGGAGAACGGCTGCTGGTGGTTCGGGTAACAAGTAGTGCTCTGTTCGATTCTGCCTTCCGTTCTTTCTGGCTGTTGTTTTATCTTATTGTGTATACCCTATCTCATCGGACCATCTGTCGCATATAATGACATACTTTCTACTGGGTTCCGCAAGTCCCATTTTGCGAGGATCGGTGGTTCAGGCGAACGCATGGGCAGCGGCCCGACTTCGACGCGTGACGTCAGCGATCTGGCGCGTCGCGCGAACAAGTCGCGTCTTTGCTCTCAACCACCACGTTCAGAATCAGATCATGTCCGCGTCATCTACGCCCTCTCCGAGGACTTTTCCTCCTCTATACAAGTCCTCGGGTAACGAGGCGTCGGATAGACTCGCGTTCTTTCACATCCTCGAAAGGCTGAAGGTGCGACTGTACGATAGAGTCGAGTGTAATTGTGGCGTCTGATGTTTGGTCTCGTGTAGACGCAGAAGCGCACGGGATGGGTTGATCATGATGTACGCGCATATATGCACTCATTCTAGTCTCATACTCATTTGAAGACGCTATAGATCCCCAATGCGGAAAGGTAAACTCCCTCGTGCTGCCCATCCCCACGTTCGTCTTCTAATCACGTTGTATGTAGCATCTCCGACCACATGTACCGCATGGCAGTCCTCGCGATGTGTACAACCGATACCAAGCTCGACGTCGCAAAGTAGGTGAGATGATCATCGACCCTTGCATCCGTCGCATTGCTGATTGGTTGCGGCGGTTCTGTCAGATGCGTGATGCTTGCTGTTGTGCATGATCTTGCCGAAGCACAAGTGGGGGACATTGCTCCGCGAGAAGGCATTCCCAAGGCAGAAAAACGAAGACTCGAAGCCGTACGCCGAACTTCATTATGATATTTCTTTAAGCCGTCCTGAAGCTTCTGTCTAATACAGGAGGCGATGCAGAACTTCGTGCATGAGATGCTTCACGATAGCCCCGCGGCGCAGCGGATGATGGCGCTTTGGCAGGTACTTTTCTTTTATTTGGCCTTAGGGAATGGAACACTGATATATATCCGTAGGAGTATGAGGAGCAGGAAACAGACGAGGCGAAATTTGTGAAGGGTATGCACTTGTCGTCCAAACTTCTCTGTCATCTCAATCTGACGTTCTTTCAGATCTCGACCGCTTCGAGATGGCCTCTCAAGGTAAGCACCACAGAGCAGTCCTATCCAGATATCGGAGGCATTAATACGAATCAGCATCGGAGTACGAGAAGGCGCATGGGAAAGAGCTGCAGTCGTTCTTTGACAGCAGCGTTCCGTATCTTCGACACGCGGAGGTACGCGCTTGGGGTGACGATCTCTTAGAAGAGCGTGAGACACGACGGAACGAGGGTTTTGGGAGCGTTTGACGGAGACTGACCTGCTTTCGGCCGTGTATAGTAGGTTAAAGGCGTGTATGTAGTCGGCATTTTTCAATTGCCGGTCCAGAGGTTGGATGCAAGGAATGACTATCATGTTGTCATTGTTTGAGATGGACCACATCTGTGCACATTTTCACCCAATTTCCACCCTTCTTCCTACGAGCGGCCTTGTTTCTGACCCATACCGTTCAATCACTACTGCACATCGCACAAGAACTGAAAAAAACTGAGAGGTATGTGCAAAAGGTACTGGAGATTACATAGAACTTGAAAGGAGCTGGACTCTGCATGGAGAAGACGATGGCCCACAGGTAATCATGCCCGAACCAAGATAAATTCAAATGCCCGAAACGTGATTCGCTGTGGTCTTCGTCATGCCATCAAGCATGATCATCCCGCAAAGCATTCTCTGTGATAAGGTGCTGGAGTTCTGGCGGGATGTGCACAGAGACACTAGTAGGGTCTGTGCGAAGCGTGGAAGGGTGTACATAGATAGTACGCAGGGGCGCACCACACCTTTGGCGGCGGACGACGAAGCCCTGAAGGATGTCAAGTAGTCTCATGGGAGGTGGGTAATTGCCCATGGCGCTAGTCATGAGCCCGTATCGCTCCTGAGCAAATGACAGCGTTTGGAGTTTGGGAAGAATAGGGTCGCGTCTGTCGTTCTCGCCCCTCGCCGTAGCGTTTGACAGATGCACAAGCACGTTGGCCATATTGGAAGGGTCGTCCTCGGGGCAGTATGTGAAGGACAACGTGGAGACGCTGTTCGGCAGGTTCATTAGAGCGTCAATAAGAACGTCGACCGTGCATCTGCTATTCAGACATAAAACGCGCGTGTTGCGAAAGGTGAGGGTGCGGGTGATGCCGGAGACTATTTCGTAGATCGCTTCGGGAAGCAATCCGAGTATGGACTGTATAAGAACCTCCGGAAACTGTACCCGGAAAGTGAACTCAAACGGCGGTGCTGGTGGTTTCGTATCGGTGAATAACAGCTCTTCCTCCCAGGCCTCTGTAAGGAGCGATTGGTTCGAATCAGGGGAGACAGCGAGGGTTTTGTAGGCTTCGAACGGACGCCGCGTAGGGTGGGACGACAAGAGTGTAAGGATGCCATCGATATCGGTGCTTGCCTGAAGCGGGTCACGCAATACACATGCGGCAATAAGGCGAGTACTGCGAGGATGTAGAATATGTCGGTACACGGAGTGGAAGAATGTGTGATCGCCATCGATTTCGAAAATCTTAAGACGGTTAAGCTCGATTGTTTGTGTATTCGTCACCACTTCCTGGTAGTGTAAGCAATGTAGGGCTAGGTTCTCGAGGTGCTGCATATTTCGCAGAGCGTGTATTACGCTCGTTATCTCTGTGACCTCGATACCGAGAACGTGAAGGCGCAAGTGTACAAGCCCGCTCAGAACCACCGAGGTCCACGGGAAGGAAACGGGGTTCAGGAGAGCGAGCGCATTGAGGCGAGGCGCGTTGGCGGCAAACAATTCGGTTGTGTCATCCTTGGATGTCCCTTGTTTTCCGCCGCCTCGAGTAGATGTAGGGAACGTGACTCCCACAAGAAAGCACTTCTGCAGCTGTGGGGCAGGCCTCGAAGTAAGCAATGTGCCGATAGTAGACTCGACTGGCGCCTGGATGGCGAGCACGCGGATTCGGTGCAGTATCTTCGGCAGTACATCGTCTAGCTTATGTAGTATCCCATCTTCATCAAAGTTTTTGAGCACGAGAGATGACTCTCGGCTGCGTTCCAAGAACGTGTTGATCCACGAAGACCCGAGCGCGCCCGGCACGTCCGTCCAGAGCCCAGGGCATCCAATGGCCTGCATTCTCCAGTACTGGCAGACGAAGGTAACGTTGATCCATCCCAGAGACTTACCGTGAAGTGATACCGAAGGAGGGTCCAGGAGAAGAACATGATGGAAGAACTCGACGGTGAGCTCTGGGGGTACTGAGAGGATGTGCATAGTAGCTTGCGCGAGTGCAATGACGCGCTCGTCTCAAGTGCAGGTTGAGATAGTTCAGTCTGGCCGATAGTTTCACAGAGGAAAAGAGCTATCTCTGGACGACGATGTCACACGTGAGCCCCGATGGTGGAAGGCAAGAGCAAGCCTCAAGCGCAGCGCGTCGTCGACGATGAACTTGCCTCCCGCCATCACCGCCTCAAGCTCTATTAGATAATGCACACCCCATCTTATTTAGTCTTCTGTCTAGTCTCTTGCTTTGAACTGGGTTAACCTGAATCTTCAGGCTCGGGTGGCTCAAACGTAAAGAAGTCAGCGGGCAGTGCGAAACGCGTCGCGCGCAGAGCACCATGGCATTACCTTACAAACCACGTCTACTACACCTGAGCCCTCTCATAGGCCTTTTGCTCCGCTCAATAATTCTTCGAGATATGAGGCTTCGCATAGGCTCGAGTCTCTTTACCGACACGAACAGTTGAACATCTGATCGTATGAAGGAGATAAGTGGTCTTGCGGCGCCCGTGTCCTTTGAGTGAAGGCGGATGCGGACGAGATGGTTAGACCATGATATACGCGCACGGACGCACGATCCGCTGCTATGTGCTGGGTTGACGCGTCCTAGTTCCTCAATGCCGAAGACATCGGCTTGTCTGACTTCGGCGCAACATCTACGACCCCATCTATCGCATGTCCATCGTGTCCATCCTACCTCAAGCTTGACTTTGCGGCGGGGCAAATGTTTTTCGGTAAATGCGTGATGGTTACTAGATGATGACGACCTCGCAGAAGCGCATAGTCAATCTACGTTTTTGGCCTATTCGCATTTGTACAGTCAATCCGACAGTGCGTATGATTTTAGGTACTGCGCCACGCGAAGGCATAGAAACACAATTTCCTCAGGCTTCGTGCTCTCCCAGGGTCAAGTGTCATAAGCAGGCTGACATCAACATAGCCGGAGAGTAGGGTTTACATACATGAATGAGATGGCAACATGGTTACGATGTACATGGATATTTTGAAGTCGGACGCGTATGTCAATATCAAAGGTGAAACACAGTCTTATGTATTCATACAACACGACCTTGCTTCAGAATGCGGACGATTAATCAAGATCAAGCGTAAATCATATCTCCTGACAAGTCATTCGGCGTGATACTTCTCGCCTGCCGTCTGGCGTACCTCCCCTACGAAGCGTACTCTATGATGAGGTGCTCGAGCTCAAGGGGAATGTGCACGGGTTTACTGATAGAGTCTGAGCGAAGTGTGGATGGGTGGACATAAATGGCACGCAGACCCGCGCCGCTCCTCTGGCGGCTGACGGCAAAATTGCGAAGGATATCGAGTAATCTTAAGTGGGGTTCTGCGGTATGATGATCCATGGCACAACTCATCAACCCGTATCGCTTGTGAGCAAACGAGAGTGTCTGGATCTTGGGAAGGATGTGTTCGCGTCTGCCATTTTCCCTGGTCCGCATGGCAGTTGCCAGGTACGTGAGCACGTTGCCTATATTTGAGAGGTCATCCTTGGTGTTGTAGGTGAACGACAGGGTAGAGACACTGCTCGGAAGGCGCGTCAAGGCTGTTGAAATGACGCCGCTAACGGAACTGCTCTTCAAGCGGAGCGCGCGCGTGTTTGGGAATGATAGGGTGCCAATCACATTCTCAGCAATTGCTTCGAGGTTGGCGACATCTATGAGTATGCCGGGCCAAAATAATTGGAAACTGAGCGTGAGCAATGCGGCTGGTGGTGACGTGTCCGTGACGGATATCTCTTCCTCCCAAGCCTCCGTGAGAACCGAGACATCTGAATCGAAGCATATAGCAATGGTTTTGTACGCATCGGGGGAACGCCGCGTGGGGTGAGCCGTGAACAGAGCAAGAATGGCATCTATGTTCGCCTTCATATGAGTGGGGTTACGTATCGTGCATGTGGCCTTGAGGCGAGTAGTTCCGGGATGTAGGATATGTCGATACACATAGTGAAAGAAAGAATGGTCGGCGCCGATGTCGAGATGCTTGAGATGGGCCAATTCGACTGTATGCGTGTTTGACTCTGCTACTTGGTAGAAGAGATTATGAAAAACTAAGCTCTCGAGGTGATGCATGTTGCGCAGAGCAAGTATCACGTCCATCGTCTCCGAGGCTTTCATTATCATACGACTGAAGTTTAATGTCACCAGTCCGCTCAGGACCACCGAATTCCACGGAAACGACTCAGGCTCCCGCAAAGAAAGCGTCCGTAACTGGGGTGCATTGGCGGCAAACAGCTCGACTGCGCTATCGTTGGGCGTCCCTTGCGTACCACTTCCACGGAAGGATGTAGAGAACTTCACCCTAGTAAGAGCACAGTGCTGCATCTCAGGTGCAGGTCTCGAAACAAGCCATGCACCGATAGAGACGGGCGGCTGTTTCTCGATGGAGAGCGCGCGAATTCGGTGCAGGGCCTCCGGCAGTACATGTTCTAGATCGGACAGTATGCCTTTGTTGTTAAAATTTCTGAGCACCAGAGGTGACTCTTGGCTGCGTTCCAAGAATGCGTTGAGCCACGAAGGCCCAAGCTCACCCGACACGTCCGTCCAAAGCCCCGGACAGCCAATGGCCTGACTTCGCCAATACTTGCAGACAAAGGTAATATTAATCCATCCCAGAGGCCTCCCTTCCAGCGGTACCGAAGGAGGGTCTGATAGGACAAGGTGGAAGAAGAACTCGACGGTGAGCTCCGGGGGAAACGAAAGAATATGCATGGTATCTGTAGCGTGTATCAGTACCGATAAGCTGGTCTCATTCACAACACTACTCACCGAAGTGTTATGCGAGAGTCAGAGACTGAGATATAGTCTGGCTTTGGGCAGGGATGTCGCTCTTATAACAGCTTATAACCCGGATGGTGATGGAGTAGAGCAAGGCACGGGCGTGTGAAGCGCGGCGGCGATGACAGCGCGAATCGCCGGACTCCGAGTTTGCCTCCTCCCACCGCCATCAACTCGACTAAGTGACCACTGCTTCCAGCTTTGAGAGTGGGCTTCGCCACCCACGCTAAAAACGAGTGATAGGTTTTTGTAGCACCACCTCACCTACAAGATGTTGGAACGGGAGTAATTCTCACGTACGGTCACACATAACTGACTCACCTTTGGGCCCTGTCGGTCCTTGCGCCGGTGACCCCTTGTCCCGTCCTTCGTCGCTGACCACGTCCATCTCGCTGCCCTCGCTGGACTTTATTTTGACATAAAATCATCGTTATACTGGTGAACATATGTCGGACATCGCTTACTGCACTTACTGCGGGAAGCAGGCGACGCCCCTTTGCTCCAAGTGCAAGACAGCGCGATACTGCTCTGCGGAACACCAACGCGCTGTATGTTAACAAGTGGACTGTTCGGGAGCGACGTGCTAACCTGCTCAGGACTGGAACGCTCATAAGCTGTACTGCGGGAAGGCTGTCAAGGGCATCCTCATCCCGGCGGACTCCCAAACGCCCAGACTAGTCACTGTCGCTACCACTGAGCTCGATGACAGACCCAACATACTTGCAGGACTGTACATGGACGGCGTCTCCGCCTTCAGACCTTATCTTGGTGCCGGAGGTCATGAACGCCTGGTGTGCAAGAATGCAGGAGGGCCAGAGGCCCCCTATGTCGATCGATGGCTCCAGGTCTGGGTGCGCGACAATTTCATCGATGACGGATCTGCATTCAATCAGTCAATCAGTGCGTCAGGCTTGATACATTCACGCTTGTTAGCGCTGAAAATATCTGCCCGTATGGCTGTGCACATGCATTCGTCGGCGACCAGCTTAAGCACGACTGGCGCGGCAACCTCCTTGTTCTAAAGAGCAAGTTGCGCCACAGCGATCGGCCTTACTTCGTCGACGGACAGGAGCCCACGGACGTGGTGAGACGCGGAGATGACCATACTCGCGGTCATTGAAAGAGTTACTTGACAGTTATGGCGTTCGTCGTATTGCTTGTGTACAAATGTCCAACCCCTTACTCTTATTACTTTGCGTTTGAATAATATGAATTGCATTACTTTTTTCAGAGGCGCTGGAGAGGCAGTGCATATGTATTCCAGAAGGGTATCGTGCGCACTGACTGTCAAGATAGATAATCGTCTATGCACCGTTCACAAACAACAGGACGCACGGATAAGTAACAAGGATCACACTCATCTACAAGCTCAATGCTTTTAGGTATATAAGGGCAAGGCACAGGACAGGCCAAGGAACAAATACACGGTTACACCGCAGAGTAAGTTAACGCACACACACGGGGGGAACAGACGAGTCATACGAGAGCGATCCAGAAAAGGTAAATATGTCACAAGAAAGAGGAAAGGCGGTGTGGGGGGTACGGTAGATGGACGGGATGAGGATTGGCACGAGACAGATGCATAATGGGAACGATGGGCACAGGCACGAGAGAATCCGGACGGATGACAGCAAGATGGACAAATATATGTACACGCGAAACCGTCCGTGGCAAGCGGCGGCTATTAAACAGCTATAGCACAGAACATAATGACACGCGCGCGCAGTGCGAGGAGATGACAGTGTAAGGCCGGTGACGCACACGCTTGTGTTTATGCGGATGTGTCCATCGGCGGTGAGCGTACCATCGGCGGCGAGCGAGCCCCCTCATTGGAAGCTGTGTCGCTCACTGGCCAGATCTCCTTCTTGCCAGTGGCTCCGGCGGCGCGGGAGGGTAGTGGCATCGCTTCAGCAGGCGCGGGAGCGGGAGATGGCACGGGTGATACAATGGGTTGCGGCGTGGGTGCCGATGGGAGCTGAGACGCGGGTGCGTGCGCCGACGAGGATGATGCGGGCTGCACAGACGAGGAGGAGCCTGACGGGGAAGCAGGCATGCCTAGGGGACGAGGCAAGATGACGGGCTGCACAGGCACCTGCAGTGGCAGCGGTTGCGGGACCTGGGCGCCTGCCGCCTCAATCCCACGACGGACGCCGTCAAGCAGGCGGTCCGTACGCTGAAGCATCTCGATGAGACCTCCGCGCTGCGCCGCTAGCTCACGGTAATGATGCTGGAGCTCTTCGGCCGAAGGGATAGGAAGAGGACTGCTGCGTCCACCCGGGCCCTGCAAAAACATTCCCGGCGGAGGGAGCGTCACCGGAGCGCCTGGTGAGCCACCACGCGAGCCAGAGCGAACGTAGCTAGACGCCGGGGGCGGGACAGGTGTGTGCATGGCGTGGTACATCGTTTTCGGGAACATCCCGGGCGGGCCAACCATGTAGGGAAGGCCAGGCGGCATAAGGTGCGCAAGCGGGGGCAGGTCGAGCCCACTGTTCCCGTGGGCATGCATATCCCAAGGCATATGCGACGCGCCGATAGAATCATCATCCGAGCCGTCCTTTCTGCGCTTGCCGGCGCTACGCTTCGGCTTTTTGCGTTTTGGCTCATCCCCTTCCGCGTCCTCGTCCTCCGTCGACTGCATACCGCGACCGACTGAGACAAGCGCCTCAGCAGCCGCCTGATCGGACATGCGTCCTGCGGGCCCAGACGCGGCAGGGACACGCTTGCGACGTTTGATGACGGCCTTTTTCATGCTGTAGGGCCGGTGTGTGCCGTGAAGCTTGAAGTACAAGCCTGGAGATGAAATGGGGTAAGTTCAGGGTTCGAGGGCTAAGCAGAGACTGCGACGAGATGGAGCAGATAGGAAGCACGGCGACGTCGAGGTTGAAGATGAAGGGGGTAAGATGTGCAGATGAGCATATCTGATAAGCAGGCGAGCCAATGACGGCGCGAGCTCGCACGGCAGAAAGGGCCGACGAAGCCCGAGGGAAACCCACGCGGGCGATGTGGAAGCAGAGAGAGAAAGACGTGTGCTTACCGCATGCGTTACAAATATTGTTGCCCGCGTCGTCGCGGCGCCACAGTGGTGTAGTGCTGGTCTTGCAGTTGGCACAGCTGAGTCCGCCGGCCTTCTTCTCGCCGTCGGTGTCCTCGTGGTCGACATTCATGTCGATGACTGATGCGGCACTCAACTGCGGTGCATCGGTGTGATTGTTCGAATTGTTGAACGTGGGGCATCCGTTGCAAGCTGAGGATCCACCCGTGCCATCGCAACGACCGTCGCCGGGACATGTGCCATTCGAGTGATGCATCTTTGTCAAAGGCGAGGAAGGCGGCTTGGGCGAGGCGGGGGCTGAAGAGGTGGCACCGTTGACAGGCTGCATCGAGCCACGACGGCTGAGCGTAGTCGGACGTGATGTATTCCTGTTCTTCTGGTAGAGGCCTACAAGATCGCGCAAAGACGAGGGAGGGTAAGCATAACGCGTCGCCATTGGATAAACACGAGAGATGAGAGAGATGATGCAGTGTCGAATTCTGTGGCGAACGAGTGATATGCGCCACAGTAGCACTGATTCCTCGCGTACAACGGGGCCACACACATGCATGCAGCGGTGTTGCAATCGTCGATCCAGCGAACGAGCGCTGGGAAGGCACGTGGCTTAAGCAGGCGACCATTCAAGCGATGCCAGCGAAGCAAGGGTTTCGACAGTTGACAGCCGCAAGATCCCGCCGAATCGTGCAATCAGATATTGCCAAGATAGACTCACCACAGGCATTGCACAGGGGCCTTCCATCGGTATCACGACGCCAGAGCGGGGTCTTGGTCGCACCGCAGTTAGTGCACACCTGACCACCGACGACGGCCAGGCCAGGTGACGCACTCGGGCTGAAACCAGAGGTACCAGGACCAGGCAAGGGCGTTGGTGCAGCCTGGCGAGCCTCCTCGAGCTGGCGTTGTGCAGGCGTGGCAGAACGCGGGGTAGGCGGTGCCGTCCTGGAGTTCACCCCAGGATCGGTGACGGGGTTCGTATGAACAAGCGGCCCTCCCGGGCGATGCATGCTCATAATTGGCGGTTCGAGAGCCAAAGACATTGGCGGGAACGGGCAAGAACGAGGTAAGAGGGAGAGAGTGAGGGAAGCAAGCGCGTTGCATCTGCATGCTCGTGGTCATAATAAACTATCGGAGTCTGATCGACCAACACACGCGGTATCATTGGTCGACGACAACCCACTCCTTTCTCGGCGGATCGGTCCCTGCCGAAGCTGAGCCTGAGTCTCCCGCATCCCGTCCCTTCTGCTCGCTCGAGCACTCCCACCGCGCTACATTGAACGTACTGGGGCCTATGACCTCCCACTCTACTTCGCTTCTTCATCGAGCTCGCTTGAAACATATATCTCAGACGATAAGATAGTGGCTTCGCCGCCTATTCTCCGCGCCTCGGCCTTGTCACGTTGATGATCCCAGATCCGTCTGGATTTCCTCCGTGACCTTTCCGCCTGATGACGACGCCGGAGCGGATAGAGTTGCAAAGGACACGCAAGCGGAAGATGCGAAGCTTGGGCCCCGCAGCGGACGCTCTACTCGGCGCAACCAGCGCTTGCTGAGCGAGCGTCTTCACCGATCCCGACGCCGCCGCCGACGATGATCTCTTGGGACGTTGCAGCCGTGCGATGAGCGCGCGGCCGACGGACAGCTGACATGAGACGATCAGCGGCTGATATGCGGGTCCAGACCAGCCGCGATTAGATTGATCTCCGCCCGCGGTGCCTCGGTTTGAGGCCGCCGGCGCCGCGCTCGTCGCAACGAGAAATATGGCGCTAGCGGCGAACGATATCGCCATCGTCCACACAGCTCAACCCATCGAAGGACGGTAAAAGAAGAGCCCTATTTTGTATTATCTTCGGACCCGACGCTCGAACGATGTGGTCAAGGTTTGTTTGCTGTCTGATAATCAAACGAGATGCGCCGTTAGAAGTTCGTAACGTGCGATGATACGACACACCGAGCGTGGATGTAAGCACGCAGCAATCAAGACCATACGCCATAAATATTTGGAACGATCAGCGGTCGCAGGGTCAGCCAAGCTTCCGCCAAAAGATCATCGTCGACGATGCATAGATATCGAAGACGGTGTGCGGGCAGCGACGATCAAGTACACAGCTTGCACGATGAACTCTAGATCCTGGCCTCTAACAGTTTCACCAGCCATACATGCACAAAGAGAAGGCAAGCCGTTTGGCAGATCATCATGTTGAGACGGAAGTGAGCTGCGAGCTCGCAAAGGTCGGGAGAACGTAGGAACACTCCAACACGGGGCAAAAATACTAGCACACCTAGCATGAAGAGCTTAAGCAAGCTTGTAATGAAGTAGGCGATAAGCCTTACTGCATCCATCATGGTGGTCACCGGTGAGGTCGTCGTGTTGTGCCACACGCTGGCGGCTGGCCACACGTTGTGCCAAGTTGAAGTTATGCGTCGTCGCCACGGCGAATGCCGCGCGTTGTAACGAGATCGGCTCACCCACTTCGAGTTGCCTTCGTCCTCCATGATGCAAAACAGTCCACTGCAGCTATCTATTGCACTTATCTCAATGGATCAAGGCTGGGCGCCGCAGCGTGCAATAGTAGGTAATCCCGGCCGTCGTCAAAGATAAGCATGCTGCCTTCGGTGCCTTCATCCTCGACGGGTGCGGACTCGGGGCCTTCTTGCTTCTGCGCACAGCCTCACCTCGTTCCCTATGATGGTCCAGCGAGAGAAGAAGCGTCAATTTGGCCTCGACACTTCCTCTTTCATTCCCTGCACGATGCAGGCGGCAAGCAGACCTGTCACCGTATATTACACGCATGCGCCTGACCGGCTTGAGCGCTTCCTATCTCACTCGGCCAGTTCGGGATTGTTCTCGGTGGAAAGTCCGACGACCACGGATCCACTCCAGATATGATATGACCATAGGCTTTACGGCCTACCGCTGTATATATAAAGTCACCCGTCCACTGCAGGAACCTCTTTTGCGGCTCCTGCGAAAGATAAGTACCTGCGCAGTTCAATCGACTGGTTATCCGTCCCACAAGATGCAAGAAGACAAGAATACGCCTGGGTGCTTCACTGGACTTCTGCAAAGTCTACACTTGCGTACGGCTCGCCAGAACGTAGTGACTACTGCTACTGCGCCTCCCGCAGGATCTCATCAGTCCCACAAGGGCTGCGAACTTCCTGTGAGCCTCATGTCCACGCTACTCAGTTCCTCATTCTCACAAGCCTATCTGTTCTGGTCGATTAGCCCGACTACGAGCATGTTGCGGATACTTGCTGCAACTGGGGCCACGATGCAAAGCTCGCCGCTTCTCCGCCTTCGTACGCTAGCGGCGATGCGGAAATATACAGGCCCGAAGTGCTCGCGACAATCGAGGCCGAGCTGGATAAGCTCGATGCAGCTTTACATAGTCTGAATAAGTCTATCCACGGTACGTGCGACCAGCGCCACATCCCGCCGTCAGCTGTTCATCTTCCTATTCCCAGATGATCCCGAGCTCGCATTCGAAGAGAGGTGCGCTTCCCTTTCTCAGCATACTAACTTTACAGTTGACTTACGAAGACAACGTATAGACACGCCTCCGCAGCACTTGCGAGCTTTATGGCCGCGAATGGCTTCACGGTCACTAAAGCGTACCTTGGGCTCGAGACGGCTTTCCGCGCCGAGTTCCAGCACGGGAAAGGAGGGCGCACGCTTGGAGTGAACTCTGAGATGGACGCGTTACCCGGTATTGGACACGCTTGTGGACATAACCTTATCGCTGCTGCTGGCGCCGGGGTCGCGGTCGCGGTCAAAGCCGCTCTCATCAAGCACGATATCCCAGGCAAGGTTGTGCTACTTGGAACTCCTGGTAAGCACTTGCGGAATATAGCGGATCGGTGATCGTACATACTGAAGAGAGTTGCAGCTGAAGAGCAAGGGTGTGGGAAGAGCATTCTCATTGAACGAGGCGCATACAAGGAGATGGACGCATGTGTGATGTACGCGGCTACGGAATCAGAACTATGCGCGGAGTACGACTTATTAACTCCTTCCACAGGTGTCATCCCAGCGCAGGAGCGCCTTTCACAAACTCCGGATCTTCTCTCGCCCTGCAGTCATTCGAGGTCGAGTATACCGGCCGGAACGCTCATGCAGGCGCGCAGCCCTGGGCAGGGATCAACGCTCTCGATGCAGCCGTTATCGCATACACGAGTATCGCAGCTTTACGCCAGCAAGTTCAACCTCACTGTCGTCTGCACGGGACGCTCTTCGGACGCAACTGGGCAGCAAACATTATACCTGACTACGCTAGGATGCAGTGGCGAGCTCGTGCGCCTACTTGGGCTGAGGTCCAGGACCTTCGGGATCGTATGATCAATTGTGTCAAGTCAGTTCAGTCTCTAACTGTGCTCAAACCAGTGCTTACCTTGCGTCTAGAGCCGGTGCTCTCGCTACCGGCTGTGATTACAAGATCAAGTTGGACGACCCGTACCTCGACCTGCGGCCGAACAAGGTGCTCGCGGATGATTACTTGAAAGTGGCGAACGTGCGCTACGGAATCCCTGTTGGTTACTCTGACACAAGCGCGTCGACGGACTTTGTAAGTATAGCATGCACTGTCCAATTCTAGAGTGCGATTGAACTGAAAACCTCCATAGGGCAACGTCACATACGAGCTTCCCGCTCTTCATCCTGGCTTCAGTAAGAATTTTACGGGTCCATTCTTCATTCGTACTTCACTGATCCATGCACCAGATATTCCAACGCAGGATGAGGTCAGTGGCAACCATACGGTTAAATTTACGGAGGCCGCGGGCAAACCCGAAGCGCATAAAGCGATGATGATTGTCATCAAAGCTCTCGCTCACACTGGCTTCCGAGTTGTCGAGGACGACAAGTTCTATGCCGAGGTAAGGCGCACGTAATAAATGTCCTGCTTGACTTGCCTGACGTACTTCACTTAGATCAAGGACGAGTTTGAGCGAGAGGTTGTCCCCTTGAAGGCGCTCCTGTCGCAATCATCGTGAGGCGAGATAGCCAGCATGCCTGTACGAAGTCGTTGGATGTTTAAGGGTGATGATTTGTAGCATGACCAGTATCAGCTCCCAGAATACATGTTCCATCAGTGCAGCAAGTAGTTAATTCAGAGCGTATCCGCAAGCTCGAGAGCAGTAAGGTAGTGTGGTGAGAAGACATTCTAGTCAGAGAAACCAAGCACGAGTGTCCGGCGAAAAGCTAAGCGTTGAAAGCAGAAGAGTCGCGCGTACGAGGATTCATGCGTTTGTGGCAACGGGGGGCGACGAGGGACGTCCAACTGGGGTCTTGTGGCCATCCGAATGGCGCGGCTTTGCCTTACGTTTTGGCTTAGCAGCTTCGGCGACCATGCTGTACACGATTATCAGCACATATAACAATGGACATGCGACAGGTCCAACGTACCGTTCAAGTTCGCGGCGCTCCTCGTCAGACTCGTCCGGTACTGTGCTCTTGAAGACGGCACCGAGCAACAGCAAACCCTTCGCTCGGTTCTGGAGCACTTGCTGAGATACGCCATGCTCCTTGAGCACATTGTCGACGACCTATATGACTTGTAAGTAAAGGCTTCTCCAACCAATATACGCAGACGCTTACTTCTCGCAACACCTGCACGACTTCAAATCTTGTTCCTCGCCATGACGCGAGCATGATCTTGCCAGTCATGTCGAGCTCCATCGCCTTCAACTCTTCCTCGTCAACCTCACCCTTACTCGCCAGACGCTCCATATCCTGCATGACCGCCTGAACACTCAGAGCGCTACCGATGACGCCCCAAGCTTCCTTTGCTACGGAGCCCTTCTCCTTGATCTTCGACCAGAATCCGGGACTGAGGCGGGTCAGCTCAGAAGAAAAGAGGCGGAAGAACTGACTTACATGCCCAAGAACTTCTGCGACTTCAGGAAGGTCGTCGCCTTCTGGATGTAAACACTGCCAATAGTATGCAGAAGCTAATCTCACTTAGTCGAACGTCAGGTAAGACGGTCGGCGAGTTGACGCACCTCAACACCGAAGCTCTCAAGCTTAAGATCATCCGCCTCCAGCTTCATCCTATTTTCGAACGCCTTCGTCTCAGGATCGCCCTCGGCGCCAGGGTTCTTCGCCTCAACAAACGGTCTCAATCGATCCACAAGCTTCGTCGTAAGCATCTTAATGCGCTTCTCCATCGCCTCCTTACGCTCGCGCTCATGCTCCTCCAGCTTCGCCCGCTGTTCAGGCGTCATCTTTGGACGCTTGTTCTTGGCGTGTACAGATTGGCGCTTCTCCTCCTTCGAAGTTGGCGTTGCGGTTCCCGACTCCGTACCGTGCGCGATCACATCCGACGAGGGTACGTGGACAGATCCTGGACGATCATGGGCGGCCGCCGTTCCTGCATCACTGGCCGGTGCAGTGCCCGCAGGAGCCGGTGTATCGCCCACTGGAGTAGCGGCGGGCTCAGCGCCTGGGGGTGCCGTGCCAAAGACGGTGGCGGGTGGTGGGCTGCTCGACGCGGGGGCTGCAGTCGCATCTGCAGTAGATGGAGAGGGGTGCACCTTGGACGCCTCGTCCGCAGGAGGAGTCACCCCGCCGTTCATCTCCTTCTCTATCTCAGCCTTCTCCTCCTCAGTCATCATAGTGGTCGCGACGCTCGTCATCTCCTTCATCAGCGATATCTCGCCAATCTTGATAAGATTTAAGTTTAAACACTCCCGCGCGCGAGCGGCTGATAGGAGAACGCACGTAGTCCATGAAGCGCTCGCCACCGAAGACGTTCGCGAAGAAGCCTGCAGCATCTTCGACATTTACTGCACCTTCGCTCTCAGTCTATTGTGGTGTAAGCTATATACATCAAGAGAAGTAAAAGCGATGACGCACCATCTTCGAACCGTTCTTGTCATAGACGGCGCGCAGATTCTAGACAGTGCACATCGGTCTAAGCGAACCAGTCTGCAGGCAACCAAAAGCAATGAGACGTACAGGATCTGAGAGAACAGAGTATGCTTTACTTCATTGTTTGTCAGAACCAAAACAATAAACCGAACAACCGATGAACCACGGACCTCATATCTTTGAACTTCTCCTCTGCGTCTGGCGAAGAGTTCTTATCGGGATGATACTATTCACAGTAAGTATCCAACCACAACTAGGAGCGAACTTCTAAATTGCACCTTCATAGCAGCCTTACGATAGGCCTTCTTCAGGTCCGTGTCATTGACATCGGTGGGCACACCCAGCTACCGATAGGGTCAGCACCCAAGCCTTGTACGCATACAGACAGGCATCGGAGCAGTATAAGCGTACAAGATCATAGAACTCCGTCTCAACAGGAGCCATTGTGCAGAAATTCGCACAGGGGGGACAAGGTGGTAGGAGGTGAGGGTTGCGGTGCAAGAGGGTTTCCTTCCGCGCGAACCGCGGAGGCCGTGATGCATGATGATCAAATCTGGCGCGACTGTGGCTCGACCCTTTCCAGCACCAAAGCGCGAAGTATATTCGCCAGCATGAAACCAACTCTCTATTCCCTTCTGAAATACTTTCTGTGCGGTGATTGTTCTCTGCGCCGGCATCATACGTTGCAGTCATACGCGATAACACATGGCAAATCCGTTCGCTACGCCCATACACGCGCTTGTCGGTCCGATATGTACTGTTGTGGGTCCCGACTTCGTGCCAGTATCAGCGCACGATGCAGGTGTATTTCCATCGGGATCAATAACCGTATATGCAGAGGGTATCAAGACTTCCATGCTGGTGCATCTACAAATGAGAGTGAACGAGGGTATAATAAGTATTTCAGACAAACAAGGGGGTAGGGATAGTGGGTCGTAGACTAGCGACTGACAAGGAAAACCCAAAACATATGTGGCAGTCCTTTCAGCTGCGGAAAACGAGTCGATGATGTGCACAGGGTAGTGGAGTAGTGAAAGTAGATGTCACGATTTGAAAGCAAAATGCAAGGGGTAGCTGTGGATGAGAGAAGAGAAGGTGGTTAGGAGATGGAGAGTGTAGAGCAATGTATAATAGTTATATGCGAAGTCGAGTGACGCAGTCAACGATGGACGGGATAGCAATGTTGAGAAGGAATATTTCACACAGAGGAATAAGAGATCATAAGACAGGGCAGAATCAAAGGTATTGCGTGGTAGCAGCCGAACCAGCAGACACCGTCGAGAACCGAACGTTATCGCTCAATAGCGCGGCCCCTTCCGCACCATAATGCAGTGTCCCGCCAGCCTTAGCCGAGCGCTCGAGGAGATCGTCCCACAGCGCGTCTTTCTCCTGGTCGCTCATAGCAACACGAGGAGCAGCCTTGTTCATTTCGCGGAACTTGAGGCCGGATGAGGCGCCGTTGCTCGGTGTCCGTGGACGAGTGATTGATGCCTCAGGTCGTGCAGTACTCGTTGTACGCGTACTGTACCCACTTTCTGATAGCGGCCGCGCCCGTGACATCTCTCCGAGTTCTGTAGGGATACTCGGCGGCAACGACGTGAAACCAGATTCCGGAGAGGGCATAGCAGACAGAGAGAGTGGCGGGAGTCTGGGCGGGTTATCGGATACGGGAGAAACCCTGCTCGGTCTGTGTGGACTGCGTGCCGGGCGAGGGGGAGGTGACAGTGCTGTCTCCGGCAGGAGTGAGCGTGCTCTTGCCAGCGACGCCCCTTCACGCTCCGCAGGCGAATTGCTAGCAGAGAGTGCCTTGCGAGAGGAGAAGTTGTTGACGCTCGCAGCGATGGAAAATGTCGGCATCTCTGGGCTATCCGACTGCATGCGCGTGCGGCGCGGAGGGGGTGAGAGACCTCCCGGTTCGAAAGACTCGGGCTCGCCCACTAGTACGGATATCTCCTGCGGGTCTTCGTCTTGACCTATCAGACGTAAAGCACTTGGCGAAAGTATACGCTGCCCCAATGAAGTTGAACCTTTGCGAGGTATTGGTGGTATGTCCGTATCCGCGACTGAGGAAGCAGATGAGCGCGGAGATGGTGGACGCGGGAAGAACCGACTAGATGAACCACTGTGAGGACTGCTCGAGCGTGTCGTCGCACTGCGTTTGCTCGCTGCCGTAGCCGAAGCAGGACTGGCCCTCTGCACCCCTGCCGAAGGACGACGTCCGCGTGCCGATGACTCCGGTGTATTCATCGCCGAAGTCGAGACTCGCGGAGATGGGCGCCCAGACTCGGGCGTCACTGTAGCTGAGGATGAGCTAGGACGGGTCGGAGTCTGCAACAGGTCCTTCGGAATAGCCGGTACCGGAGGCGGCGGCGATGGAAGTGCGGACGGACCAGCGAACTGGTACCGATCCTTCAGCTGGTTACTGCTCAAACGCTTCACGAGCTTCCATAGCCTAGTCCCAGTAGCGCCCGGTGATACGCTCCCATCCGCGCGCTTGCTGCCTGAGCCATCGGTCGGTCTTGCCTCATTATCGTCAACGTGTACCAAGCTGTCGTCGAGCGAGAGGTGCAAGCTCTTGCGGCGGTCCTTCGGCAAGCTCGTCGACCGGCGCTCTTGCAAGCTCTGGCGCTGACGATCATGTGACGGGCTCTCGCTCGAGCGGCTCTTCACGCTCTTGATGGTGGGCAACTCGTTCGCAGCCACAGTGGCCAACGAAGGAGAGCTTTTGTGCCGCGTGAAGCGCCCCGACACCTTGCGTACGAGCGAGCGGCGCGTGCCATCGGGTGGTGCAGACGCAGTGACAGTCGAAACCGCCGACCCAGGACGAAGGGACACGTCGAATGGACTCCCTATTCCGCTCCCGAATACGGTGTAGTATGGCTCAGGCGACGATGCCGTTTTTGAGGCAGCAGATTCGGAAGCACCGCGCCGAGGGTGACCCTGCAATAAGCGAGACGAGGGCGGAGGTGACGGTGGAGGTGAGGCTTCGCCTTGGGCAGCCTTGGCAAGCCCTTCGCGATGTGTCTCTTGCTGCTTATATGCCTGGGCCAAAGCAGCAGCTGGTGTGAGCATCCTTCTAGGTTCCGGCGTTTCTCCTCCTCGCGGAGACCGCAGTGATAAATGTGAGACGGGACGCGAGTCGCCTGGGCGGCGGGTTGCGCTGCTCGAAGTTGACGGTGAAGAGCCTTTTGTCGTAGTCGGACTAGGGACAGCGGAAGCCCGTACGGACTGCGAGCCTGGCGCGCGCTTACGCAGTACCCGTGGTGACCGCTCTTCTTTGAGTTTCTCCTTCTTCTCTTCCTTCTCTCGCGGCGGTTCGCGGCTCTCGCGAGCTTGTGGTGATGGTGAGGGCGGTGTGGAGCTGAGTGGGCTCGTCATTGGGCTTGTTGACGGACGCGCCAGGTGGCCATCAGCGGAAGACGCGCGCGAGGGTGCATGCAGACGATGATGATCAGCGGCAGCCGCGAGGCGGGCCTCCTTGTTGAACCCCAACCACGGAGCAGTCGATATGGGCTGAGAGGGCGACAGCGCATATGGATTTGATCGCCAACTACCTGGTGATGCTGCTGCGTCCGAATCTGATGTAATAGAGTACACTGAGGTGCGCGAAGGGGCGGCGGGTTTTGAGAGCAGACGCTTAACATCGAGGCGATGAGACGGTAGGGGGCTTGAACCGCGGTCGGAGCTCGTGTTGCCATCGGACAGGTTGCCGCCGTATCTCGAGGGCGATATTGGCGGGTGCATGCGGGAGTCGGGGCGTGCGAATAAACGCGAGCGCCCGGCTGAAGATGAGGAGGTGTAATCAGGAGGGGATTGGGGTTGGCCGCCTGAGTCTGACAGCGAGGATGAGGTATGCGGTCGAGCAGCAGAGCTCAAAGATGAGGGTGTTTCTAATGAAGTCGAAAGCTTGGGCAAGCCTAGGTCGTGTATTTTATGTTGTTTTGGGCGCCCGACATCCCGAAGGTCCGACGCAGAGGGCGTGTGATGGACGCGTCGCGAAGTACTGCCCACCGGCGCGTGTACGGGCGACAACGAGGTTTCCGGCGCTGATAGATACGCGCTGATGCCAGCACTGGTGCTAGGACGATTTGCATGCTGCAGCTCTGACACGGAAGGCGAAGAGAGGCTATCCGCACGGGGGTGCTCAGCTACGGGTGACGGTTGTCTGCGTGGAGAGGACGGGCCAGAGGGATTGCGCGAGTGGGACGTAGAACCAGTGCGCGAAGATGGTACTGGAGGGGTGGCACCTGCTGATTGGGAGGCGAGAGATGAAGAGGTGGACCGCGTCCTGGTGCGCTGGTAACCTCTTTCTCTTTCAATAGACGCGGATCGTTTAAGCCGCTGGGCGTAAAAGTCCTGGCTGGCACCCGAGAGGAAAGCCATGTATAGCTTTATGTCATTTATGAGTAAGAAAGAAACTTGGAGAATATGACATAGACACGCACATGTCAAAGAGCTGTAGCAAAGTCGTGGGCGGGTCGAGAGCGTCACTGACATGTACAGGGGGAAGGGAACCTAACAGCAACCCAGTCAATCATGGAATGCTCGGAGCAAGAAGCAAGATACGTACATATTATAGCGCGCGGCTCAAAGACGGAGCAGGAGCTTATAGGTCAAGAACGCCTACGACTGTACAGAAGGAGAAGCTACAGCTGGCGAAGACGGTGTGTATGCAGGGTATAAGTTCCGGGATTAATACAAAGCTCTGCTGGAGGGGACAAGGATAAACGCTGGTGTCGCACAGAGACTGGTGGTCGAAGTCGAAAGAGATTCGCGAAGGACCAAACTCTGGCAAGGCGGCACCGACACGTGGGGTGTTATGTGTACGTACGGGCGACGGGGACTGGCAACGCAGAGGGGTGTTGTTAAGTAGATAAACGACTAGCGGGCCGCTGAGCTGCGCACCTGAGGATTATGTTTACCCTGTGATTGGGTAACTTGACAGAGGCAGGAAAGCCTATACTTGAAGCGGTAAAGACAGGATGAGCACGCTCGGCTCAAATAGGGAACGAAGACACTGCTGTGGACCAAAATGAACGACTACTTCGCCGGCGGAAGATGGTGGTTGGCAACGCGGCGTTGCGATGCGTCTGGGCCGAGCGCGTAAGCGCGCGTGCCAGCAATTCGGCGCCATCGTACCTCTGTTAATTAAGCTTCGCCCTGATGACGTTCATGCATGCTCACCTCCTCCAACCCGCTCAGCATTTCAGAACTTGCACACAAACGGCCATCGCGGCTGCAACTTCGCCACCATGGAACCCTCTGTCGACTTGGTCATCCTGTTCAAGACTCAATCGGGACCGGCTCTGAACAAGCAGCATGCTCGTGATGAAGCCGCCCAGGCTCAGGAGCAATATTCGCGTCTGCTTTCTGTTCTGACCGCAGGTGGCCTCAAGGCTGCAGGGCGGAGCGGCAAAGATCAATCGCAGCTTCTGGTCTTCGTTCACAGCTCTGAATCGCAGCTCACTCGTCTTGTACATCGCGAGCGGTATGCGTGTCTCTCATATCCGTGTCATCCTTCTCCTGCTCACTGCTCGCCAGACACTCAGATTTTGTCTTTGGCGTCACGACGTCAGCGCTGCCAGATGCGGCTCACGCCCTCGATCTGTCGGCCCTGACTCCCGCAGAACGCCTCCGCCTCGTTTACACGTACGTCACGGCCACCGCCAAGGATGGTGGACTTGGTATTGCACCCGAAGCACCAGGCTGGTCGAGGATCGAATCCATAATGGCTCTGCATGATGAACACTTTAATGAGACATGGATACGCTCTTTGGCCAAGACTAGGCAGATAGGCTGGCAACACCTCGATACAATTCGAAGCGAGGTAAGCCGTTATTCGGTCCCCTCGATCCACATTTAGCATTTACTGAAATATCCTTCGCCTACAGTTCGGCGAGAACGTCGCATTTTACTTCGCCTTTTTGGTTTCTTATACACAATTTCTCATGCCAATCGCGCTCCTTGGCGGACTCTTTTTCTATCTTGGTTTACCCTACTCTCCGATTTTCTCGTCTGCGCTAGTACTTTGGACAACCGTCTTCGTCGAAACTTGGCGTATTCGCGAGCGCATCTTTGCCGTCCGCTGGAACACGCTGGGATCTTTCCGCGTCGAAAAGCGTCGGGCAAGTTACGTTGACGGAACTCGCTGGTGGCAACGCGAGCTCCGGACGCTGGCTAGCGTACCCGTCATCTTGGTCTTTGCGGGTCTCCTCTTCGCCCTTCTCACCGCTATGTTCGTCTTCGAGGCCTTCGTCACAACGCTATACACTGGTCCGGGACATGAATATATCGTAAGTCTCAAATGGTTTAGTTTCGATCGAACAGCGCCCCGCCACTCTATAAATGAAATCTACATCTTTCCCCCTCGCGATGCATTGAACCCTGCGTATACCTTCCGATACTAACCACCTTTGGCAGGGCTTCGCTCCGACGGTGCTCTTCATCGCACTCGTACCTCGCTTCCTCGGCGTCTACCAGAAGTTCGCCATTCGCCTGACGAACTGGGAGAACCACCGGCACTACTCCTCGCACGAGTCTTCACTCACCATCAAGACCTTCGCACTCTCGGCCATCGTCGCGTACCTTGGTCTCGCGCTTTCCGCATTCGTCTACGTCCCGTTCGGTGCTAGCATCATGGCCTACGTCCAACAGGCGCTGGATGCGCATAACGGCGATGGAAAATACGTCTTCTTCGATACGGCTGCAGCGGCGCCGGAGAAGCTTAACACCGCACGGCTGCAGAACCAGATGTTCGCGTACACGGTTACGAACCAGATCATCGGCTTCGTTCTCGAGAACGTGCTGCCCTTTGTGCAGCGCTTCGTCTCGGCCAAGACGAGCGGCGGTGTGCTCAAGAACGGGAGCAAGGCGTCGAAGAAGCGCGTTGGGTTCGAGGACGAGGCTCCGCGCGTAGGTGCCGAACGCAACTTCCTCGAACGCGTGCGCCGTGAGGCTGCGCTTCCCGAGTACGATGCGTTGACAGACTACGCGGAGATGGCGAGCCAGTTCGGATACGTCGCACTCTGGAGCACGATCTGGCCGCTCGCGGCTGCCTCCGCTTGGGTGAACAACATCATTGAGGTCCGCTCGGACGCCTTCAAGATCGTCTCGCACTGCCGGCGCCCTCTACCGCGTCGCACAGATACTATCGGCCCCTGGCTCGCATGTCTCGAGGCGATGGCGTGGGCTGCTGCGCTGAGCAACGCGGCACTCGTATACCTTTTCCGGCCCAGCACCGCAACGAAGGTCGACACCGCTCTTAGCCAAGACACAGAGGCCGGAGTGCCCACAGGACCGAGTCAGCGCGCCATGACCGCTGCTCTTATCGCCCTCGGCGCCAGCCACGGCTTCCTCATCCTCCGCGCCATTGTGCGTCACATTCTCGTTCGCCTGCTTTGGCGCGGTAGCAAGGAGGAGACGCGGGTCGAGGAGGCGGATCGCGAGGTTAAGGAGAAGTACCTCGATAGCGTTGACTACGAGAAGCCTGTGGACGGCGCTGCTGCACCTGTTGCGAATGGCGGGGCCGATGCGGACTTCTGGGGTTATGACGAGGGGCAGCGGGAGATTCTCCAGGCGCTGAAAGATGCATAAAGAGGTGGTTCGATGAATGATACGAATAACGATGGACAACATGAAAGAACGATGTAAAGAAGATGTATCCATACATATTGGATTGGATTGGACCGGACCGGACTGGACTTGTACGCGCATGTACCCTAGCTTCTTTCACTTACTCTTAGCAATCGCAACTAGTGGTCTCGTAACTTGCCACCAACACAATTCTTCGGGCCAAAGCAAACTTGCAAGCCACAATCGTGACAATGATCGGCAGACAGTTGATATTGACGCAGACAGGGCAGTTGCTTCCCTGCTCTACACTGTACAAAAGGCTACATAGTAGCAGTACATAACATTCACTCTATAGAGCCTACAAACACAATATTATATATAGATATGGTATGTGCAGGCGGCCAGGCAGTGCATGATAAGGCCAGTCGCATTGATATGTGCTAGGGTTAGGGTTAGCGCATGGCGCCGACCGAAAAAAAGGCCCGCCCAGCCCGAAGGCCGGAGCGGGACAGGGAAATATTGAGACGGTGCATGAGCCGAAGCCCATACAAACCGCGGGTTCCCCCTGAGGACAGGGTCGCCGTGCTATGGGAGGCCCCCGCGGCCCACAGCACACAGACGTGAAGGGCACTGTGCCATCAAGGTAAGTATGAGGAATTCTGGACCCGACCCGCGAGCAGGTCATTCGCGAACCCCGCGCACGGACCCGGAGAAAGTCCTGTGATCGCGACGCGCGCTCGAGTGTCGATGCGCATGTCGACTACACCTTGCTTCCGACCACCACCAGTAAACTCTGCAGTCACTGGTATCCACCTCGTATCTCAATATGAGCACGACAGCTGTTTTCTCTATCCCCGAACTCCTCACAGGTATCTTCGCCTATCTGGTAGACATCTGTCCGGCCCCAAATATGGCACTCTACCAACACAGACGACATCATCGAAGATTCCTCTCAAAGCCTCACCCTGTGAAAGACGGGTGTCCGATAATGGGCTGGGTGAATGTTACATTCGTTTGCAGTCAATGGCGGCGAATCGCGATGGGTAGCCCTATCTTATGGACCGATATCAACGAAGGACTCGGCTCGAATTAGATAGATCTATTCGTGCAGAGAAGTGGCGCCGCCCATGTGACATTGGGGAACCGGGATCGTAGCGATCCTTCCCCCATCCACTACGAAAGCGCCCCAATCACGGATCTCAACGAGGTCATTCGAGTTCTGCCTACTATCTGGCACCGCGTGCGATACCTGCATCTTGTATATGGCGAGGACGAACTTCCCCAAGCCGTCCTTGACTGCTTTGCGCATCCAAACCCAGTTTTAGAACGCTGCGAGCTCATGGGCAACAACGCGGTTAATAATGTGACCGCTGCGAACGGGCTATTCGCTGGCCAGGCCCCGCTCTTGCGGCACTTTTTCTGCAACCTCCATTCAGTCGCTCTATCTTGGGATGCTCCGTACATTTCTCAGCTTCGCTCGCTGGTCATATGCTGTAGGACGGGGTTGCCCTTCTTGCGTGAATTTGTGGACACGGCTCTCAGAAGACTCCACCAGGTCGAGTGGTTGGATCTGGCCTATCTTCCGCTCCCGGACACGGGCGTCGTGGACGCACGATCTCCTCCAGTTGAACTGCCTTATTTGCGAAGACTTGGACTACAGGGCAGTTCGGACAATATCGCCTCCGTCTTTCAACACCTGCGCTTCCCAAGTACAGCCAGCGTCGAGCTTCGCTCCGAAGATACAACTATCGCCGAGGTCTCTCGCTTATTTCCGGCCATTAATTCGCAGTTTTCCGGGAAAGACCATGCGGTGCCCATGACTCTATCCGTGAATATAGATGGCTTTTGGAGCCGAGGTCAACACAGAGCGCACATCTCCGCATGGCCGACGATGCCTTCCATCAATTCCTTCGACATCGAGCTGGATCCAAATCACGCATACAACTCTCGCCCTTCATCCATCCTACTCACTTTCGATGGTGGTGACGATCGTGTCCTGCTTGAGACCCTCGTCAGAGATACGCTCCCATTTTCCCGTGCAACTTGCCTTCGTGCTGCTTCCAACTCGCACCTTCCCGTATCCGCCCACTCCGGAATATTCTCTGTAACTCCCAGGATTGAGACCCTCGACATAGGGAGGTGGGACATAGATCGACGAGCGACCGACTGTCATCGGAAGCTCAAAATCATCCTGAGCGCTCTCTTGCAGTCCGCACGTGCAGTCCATGAAGGTCGAGTGTCGCCAGATCTCCTAATGCTCCCCAAGTTACAAGAAATCCGCGTGTCTCTTGATGTCCCGGGAACCTGGCATCCACATACCGATGAGACTTCGGCCAATGAGTCGACAATGGGAAAGCTAAGGGAGCTTGTTGTCAAACGTGCCGCCGTAGGTGCCCCGCTGCGTGCCATTCGCATCGTGGACGATTCGCTCAAAGCAGGGAAACCTCAAGCACGTTGGCGTGGCGATTTTGATCCTCCTGAAGTGGATCCTGTCACTGTCCCGGATGAAGTACGGGCACTTCTGGAGATTTGAGTTGGTCAAATCTGCGCACCATAGTCATGTCAATGGTGGTATCGTTGTATTTTTACTATGTGTTCATGTACGCAATGCAATCAGTTTTGATTCGGCTATAAGCCCCTGGCACGAACGTTACAAAGTTCGGCGTTAACAAGCTTCGTACGGGCGTCCTCCTCATCCTCTCGACCAACTGCCTTCTGACTGACGGCCTGCGACCCGCTGCCCGACAGCTAAAATTCGATACTCCTCGAACATACCGAACGTTGAGCCAGTACAATTCAATCTTGTCATTGGTTTTAGGCAAGTGCGCAACAATCGCCGCGCTTACTCAGACCCCAGCTTCTCGAGTGCTATATGTACGTCAAGGCTGGGTGCGTAGTCGCATATCACTTTTTCGAGGACGCATACGATGCCGGAAACCATGCTTGAACAGTTCGCGAAGATCAAGGGCTTCAACGAGCGGCTCCAAGGTCTCACGGATCGCCACGAGTGAGCTTGTCTCTCACCGGTTGATCGCCTGCCATGCTCTAACGGATTCGCAGCGTATACCCCGCTATCGACCCTCAGCCCGCATTTCGCAACAAGACCTTCGCCGGAAAAGTCGTCCTAATCACAGGCGCATCTCGAGGCTTAGGTCAAGTCATCGCAACTTTCTATGCACGTGCAGGAGCCAAACTCGCCCTCGTCGCGCGTACCGCTTCCAAGCTTGAGGCTGTCACGGCGCAGATAGTGAAGGAAGAGCCGAGCGCGGAGGTTTTGACGTTCGCGTTGGATGTCAAGGATACCCAGGCTGCTGCAAAGGCTGTTCAGGATATGGTCGATCGGTTTGGGAGGATCGATGTTGTAGTTGCTAATGCGGGCGTTGGGCTGCCTCACGATGGAACTCGTGCGTGGACCGTACACTCAGCACCATAGACCAGAGCTGATACTCGCTGGTGAGCAGCCATAGGGAACCGCGACACCCTGCAGTGGTGGAATACCATGGAAGTTAACCTTCTTGGGACTCTGAACTTCGTTAGGTTCGTACTCAACACACGAGTTGTCATGCTCTGTGCGCATGCTAAACATAATTATTTAGCCCCGCACTCAAGCACCTCAAGGAGACGAACGGATACGTGATCGCCTTGAGCTCTATCGGTGCCCAGCTGCGTAACGTCGGGTCTTCGGACTCTGGTTAATCTTCGTTCTGTACAAGAAGCAGATTCGCAATAGACTGACAGTTGACCTATATAGGCATCAGCAAACTCGCTCTCAACCGTCTAATCGAGTTCATCGCACTTGGTACGTGGGTTAGCACAGCCCCTTTCGCTGAACTCATCGAGGACCATAGAGTACTCAGGCGTGCGCGCGTTCGCGGTCCATCCAGGCGCTGTCTTGACGGACCTAACCCAGGCAAGCGCAGTCTGAACGCCGAATGCCGTACGCTGAAATCAATGCCGGCCTAGGACTCGGGTGCTCACGAGGAGATCTTCATCGACAAGCCCGAGCTGTCTGCCGCCACGGTTCTGGCGTTGTCATCCGGCAGGTACGACTGGCTAAGCGGACGGTGAGCGCATGCATTGTAGCTGGGAACACCTAGGACTGATCTGTTGAATCACTAGCTTTGTCGACTCTACGGTCGATCTTAGTGATGTCGAAAAGCTGAAGGAGAAGATACTTAGCAAAGATGCGCTGGTGGCCAAGCTTACTGTTCTCTGAGAACCTTCAAGCGTTGAAGGATAATGATTATTGCACGTAGCCACACGCAAACACAATTCTTACTCGATACGATTGATATACAACCCGAACACCTACGTGAACCGCAGTTGGTTCTCGATAGTACCCAGGTCCGAGATCGACACAGTCACGATGTCTCCATTGGTGAGCCATACCGGGTTGGGCGACCCAAGCTGCGTCCCGCCAGGCCTATAGCACCCCGTTAGCAAACCTGTGCACTGTACTCACTAAGGTAGAGCACGACGTACGTTCCAGTAAAGATAATATCACCCGGATACAGCGTAATCCCCATCGAAAAGAAGCTCACAATATCCGCCACTCCAAAGATCATATCCGCAGTCGTAGCATTCTGCTTCATCGTCCCATTCACGAACGTCTGTAACAGCAAGTTCTGCGGATCGGCGATCTCATTCGCCAGAGTTAACGCGGGACCCCAGGGTGCCCAGCCGTCGGCGTCCTTGCCCATACTAAATTGAGGTTGGGGTTCGCCGCCGCGGTCGATTTGCCAGCCTCGGTGAGAGACGTCGTAGCCGGTTGCGTAGCCTAGGACGTGTTGAAGGGCTTCGGCGGGGGAGGAGATGTTGAAGATTTTGTCTTTGATGACTACTACTAGTTCGCCTTCGTAATCCATTGAGGAAGTGAAGTTTCTACTTGCGAGTTAGATGGTAGATGACGAGAGAAGCAAGGCACACACGTTTGGTTTTGATAGCCAGATGTTACGGGGACAAAGTCGGTGGGGCCTGCGAGGGAGGTCCAAGGTTTGAAGAAAAGAATGGGGAAAGAGGGAATCGTTATGTTCGTCTAGTACACGTCAGCGAGATGGAAGATCATCATGCAGAGTATGATTCACCTCCGTGTCATGCGAGGCATAATTGAAGCCAACCTAAGCGTCGTCAGGGAAACATTATACGCGCAGAAGTCAGACGGCGCACGCAGCGAACAGAGCGCGTCTTCTCCGGAGACAGAGGCGCAAGCAGTTCAGTGATGGGCTGCGGTACTTTGTGCGTGAGTTCCAGTGCGAACATATCTCTTCGAGCAAGCAGTATACATACCTTCACTGTATCCGTTACGGTGAAGTTGGTGAAGAGGTCTCCCTGTGCACGAAGTTTGTCAGGTTGGGGGCAAGCACAACATGCATATAGACTGCTCACGTCGATGACCCGCGCACTTGTGCTGAAACGCGCGTCTGTCGAGTTCTCCGGTAGTATGGCGTCGCCGGTATATTCCTTGCCATCGTCAGATATGAAGCGAACGATACGTTGAGCAGACACGGCGAGGGGAAGCAGCAGAAGTGGGATGTTCAAGTAGCGCATGTTGAGCTTGACCAGTCTAGCTCTTCGGACGGCCTGGTACTTATACTAAGCGTATACTCTCCAGTCCACTGGTTAGCGGAGCGGGGTGGGAGATCTTCAGCTACGAGGTGGGTCACCTCTCAGTACCTTTAAGAAGACGAGAGCAGCAGGGGTCTCTTAACGGCAAAGCAACGTCAGCTGGAAGTGCAGTACCCCCTTGAAGAAGCAGAAGCGAGTATCAGTTGACCGCGCCCGGTGCACGCTCAAGCCACGATCCTCGGAGTCAACCAGATCCAAACTTGGATGCAAAGAGACCGCGCAAGGCCACAAAGGCACGACAGAGGTCCGAGCGGGTCCGAGAAGAACGTGGCTGTAGCCTGTGGCCTGCTGTAGCGCGCTCCCACGCTTGACGTCTGGAAGGGTAGATTGGATGGATAAACAGGGAAATGCTTTACGGCGATAGAGTCGAGTGGCGCGTCTCGTACAGCGTCAAAAATATAATGTACTGCGTTCCGCTTTTGAGCGGGGTAAGTTACGATGATGGTGGTTCGATGCAACGACGCGATCTGCATTTCGTCGCCACGGAGAGAAGGCACGTGGGCGCGACGGAGGCAAGAAGGGCAAGTTGAAAGAGAGAAGGCGTTGGAGACGCGTTCGTTGTCTCCTGCTACGAACACTACACTCTGCTTAGACTCTACACTCACGACCCCCTCACGATGTTTAACTTTACATTCTCATTTTCCGTCCCCGGCGTGTCCAACCCGTTCGCGTCAGCGCCAGCGCAAGAACATGATCGGGACAAGAAGACCCCTGTGGTTGCACCCTCCGCACCAGCACGTAGGCCGCATCCGGCTACCCTGCCGCCTGCGTTGCCGCTGAGCAGGAAGCGGGGGTGGGTGCCGAGCGAGCCGGAACCGAGCGAGGCGGCGACGATCCAGGCGTCATCGAGCGGCTATTTGGACACCCCTGCCAAATATCGGGATTTCACGCTTACTCCTCACGCAATGTTGGAGGACGAAGTGGAGGAGATGGTTGCTGGTGAGTATATTTCTGTGGTTTGTGGCGGTGGCGCGCGCGGTGGAGGGGCGGCATGCGCGTGCCTGAGCCGGGCGATGGCTCTTGGCCTTCGACCGCGACGTCGAATATCTTGGATTATTTCCTTTGCTCTCTCCGCCATGGTCTGTCTCCAGACCGCGGCTGCATTTCTTGTCTTTTATCTGCTCGTAACTGTATTCCTTCTCGTGCTCATGCTATGTATTCTCTCCCCCTCCCGAATCCTCAAAACAGATCTACCCCCCGCAAAGCGCCGCCGCACCCTCGCAGGCTCCATTGTCTCCACGGCTGTGTCGGCAGCGCTTATTGGTACTGCTGTTGGCCTCACCGTATACCGTCTGTGAGTACCAATATACACTTATAGTACCGAACCACTCTAACCGAACACGCGGAGATTCAGTTGGCGAGACCGCGGCAAGGACGGCGGCGACTCTGGTCTGCCCATCGAACCACCACCTCCCTACGCCCGCGGCGACTGGCCGCACGGCGACGAGCAGCACCATTCCGTACGTCCCCCCATTTTTCTTATCGTCGTACCACATTATCCTGATCGTCCATCACCTGCAGGCGCGCCACGAGGCGAACAACCTTCCTGCAGTGAACGTTGTTCCGCCTACCCCGAGCAATAAACGTGCTCGGCGTACCGCGGCTATTGCTGGCAAGCGCACACCTATACGTCAACGTCGCCCGCGTCCTGCGCTTCAGCCTGATGCAGTCGCCAAACCGGCTATGTTCATGCGCGAGCCGAGTCCCACGGCATCACTAGCGCGTTCGCCTGTTCGCCCCGAGTTCAACCTCTCTTCCATCCCCGCCGAATTGCCAGACGCAGAGGAGGATCCGGACGAGTCGGTACGTGCCATCTTCCCTTCCGCATTTGATGACATCATGTACTAATCCGGTTTACCGCAGATGGATTGGATGGGTGACAGGCTCGCACAGCTCATCGCAGAAGGCCAACGCGCATTAGGCAAAGAAGTCGTAGTGGCATCCGACGCACCAGAAGATGAAGAAGACGATATGTCCGGAGCGTGGGACGACGAGCCCGAACCGTCCATGTCTATGTCTGCGACTTCTTCCCCCGCACGCCGTTCACATTCCACCCGCTCGCGTCGTCGTCGGCCCGCGCAGCTCGGGATTCCTGGCGCGTTTACGGGCAGTACTACTGCGCTTCCGTCTCCGCCTATGTCCGCTTCTTCATCTACGTCGGGGTATGCTGCCTCTGCGTCGATGGCGATGTCGGTTCCGGCGGGTCACGGACATGAACGTGCAAGAAGCGAAGGTGCTGGGTTGGCGTTCAGCGAGGACCCATCGAGCTGGCAGAGCGAGGAGATGCGCGAGAGCATGCAGCGCGCACGTGAGCGGTTGCTTGCTAGCCGTGCGCGCTGAGGTCTTTGAACCTCGACAACGTCCATGCTCTCCCTAGCTTCTCCTACTCCCATGCTTATGCCCGTGTCTCCTCTCTCGACTCTCGGATCCTCGCGATGAACCCCATGACGAATAATGACGCTTGCTACAATTAGGTATACTCACTCACATCCTCCTCATCCCTGCTGTATCTTTATCTCCGGGCTCGCGCCACTGGCTTGACGCTTTTTGCAGTACTTACATACATACTTACCATCAGCCACCCATTCCATGCTCCCTTCCCTACTTTGCTCCTCCCGCGCCGTGCGCATTCTTGATCCTGACATTTTGACACTCACGTTGCTCCCCACATCACATCACTACGGTTTTCTCGGTTCTCACACAATACGTACGGTTTAGAAGTTGCTCAAGTTTCACGGATAAAAGTTGTCGTTGTTGAGATTGTAGTAGGATACGACTTCTTGTTGGACGCTCGATGAAGCGCATCTATGTTCGATACTGGCCGAGCATGGCGACGCTCGGGTGCTTATCTGCTCATATATTTACCGTATGAAAAACGGCTACGCTAGTTAAGTCCGACAAATACCAACTGTCCTCTGCATCTGCATGGCAGGGTTCTCAGGACTTCGTTCCTCCCTTCACACGCTTGCCACACAGCAGCTTGTGCTTGCCGGCCGACCAGTCACTACGCACAGTGAGCGACAGATACAGATACAGGGGCCGAGCTTTTATACAACGCGTACCTCTTCTGACACTCTCGTGAGCAGTACCTTGTCTCTCCACAACCTTGGCAGGTCGATAGCCTGCTTGCCTCTTCGACGTTGTACTTACAATCTCGCCACGAGCAGTGCTTGCGCCCGTCAAGCCGTTGCACCTCTTTGCGCTCTTCGAGCCCCAAGTTGCGACCAAGAGCGGTCCACGCATCTACGAGGCCATTCCAATCGCGGTTGCCTGACTTGTCCAGGATCCGTGTGGCTCGTAGAATTTTGAGCGTGGGCACCCACTCTTTTCGCATGCCACGGATGAGGCCGGATACGAGTTCTGGAGCTAGCTCTCGCAGTGACCACTGGGTGAGAAGTAGGCTGTACTCTTTCAACAGGTTTTGTACCAAGAAGAACGACCCTACGTCTACGGTTAGGCCTGCGTACAATATTGAATACGGGTGGATCGGTACCTTGTCCTTTGCCTTCTGCTAGCATGTCAGTTCCCCGCGCGAGCATACTTACGACGTCTTCCCCACGTACGGTGATCTCCGTCGTGTCGCCTTTGGATACAGCTTCATGCAGATCCTCCGTAGCATACCTAGTACAATAGATCAGTTTTTGATCCTTGTGAACGATGTCTATAGCTGACGTTAGGAAGGCGAGTGCAGGCTGCCATTCCGACCAACGCTCCCCGATCTTATACCCGCCCTTGCGCGAATGCCTCTGTATCATGTCGGCCACGCTATGAAGCACCTCGTACTTCTGTAACAACGGCCGACTGATCGGATGGTCTAGCAGTTGCGACATGACACCGAGGACCATCATAGCATCGCCATTCTCCTCCAAGTCCTTCTTCCAGGCGAGAACACGCTTGAATCGTTCGATGACTGCTTCGAACGAGAGGACCAGCAGGATGACGGTCTTGATGAATTCGTAGCGCGTAGCTTGCGACATGCATACTCTCGTGCGATTCGGGTCGAAGATGATATCAACAGGCCCGAATAGGGACCATTCTTGTAAGTCGTGAGGGCTGCTGTACTGCATCCAGCAATATAGTCCAAGATGAGGGATATACGTCTCCAGTCCAGCCGGCCCATTGTGACTGGAATAGCATATTAGCATTAGCTCCAGTATCTGCGCATTCATTTTGTATACAGACTTACATGATCTGATAGGTTGAGGAAAGGTGGTAGAGCGCCTGCACGACCGGTTGATTCCGACTCCCGTACCCCGGCGCCGTCACATCGTCGACTTTCGGAAAGTCGGCTCTGCGATACCATAGGCTGTATGCGATCTTCCGAGTGTTCTTCTCGATCTCCTCGGCGAACTCGTAGTCGTCGATTCCGCACCAGACGCGGGCAAGATTACCGAACCCAATCAAGATGGAGTCAATATAAGTTGAGTCCTGAGAGCAGAAAAGGAGGCTGAGTGACGCTCTTGAGAACCGGAAGTCCAGCCGTGCCCACCTCTTCGTGAAAGAAGTCATCGTTTACAATAGCATCGATGTACTTTTGCAATATTCCAGTCTTCTTGAAGCGAGGCCACCAAGCATGAAACCACGACGGTACTTCGTCGTGCGAGATGTCTTCCAAGTACCAGCTCAGTAGGCGAACGAACGCAGAGAGCCCTTTGTCGATCTTTCGTGGAGCACTTTCTTTTAACCTCTTCGTCCATAGCGAGTCGATCACTTCCTCAGGTGCAACAGTGATTGCGGAATAGGTCTGCTTGATGTGAGATTGGAATACGGGATCCCCCAGATCTCGGTCATAAGAGGAACGTGGAATAGCAACGTCCGGGTACGACATATGAGATAAAGTTGCGACTCAGGACTGACACAGTTGAACCTTGTGAGAGATGGTAGAGGATTCCCTTTGACACAGCGATGGAGGCAAGAACCAAGAAGTGCACGGCTCACGACGTGCGACTTTCCCTCCGAAACACGGTCACAAGACTTTACGCGCATGCCGCTATTTTTGATCGCACAAAAGTACTGTCACTGGGGGAGCACTCAGTCAGATTTTGCACGTATCTAAGTAATCTTTACTGTGACATGTATAGCTATATCCCGAAAGATCACGAGCATCACTAGTTTTTGTCCGAATTCCGCGACGCTCAGGTTTCACAGGCTCCAACGATCTTCACTTCATCCTGAACGAAGGCGCACTGATGCCCCTCCCCTTCGAATGTGGCGCCACATTCCATGCTTCTGTATCTCAAGCCTCCAAAAGTGCCCGTACTTCATCCGGCACAGTGACAGGGTCCCCTTCAGGAGGGTCATCGTCCTGCGAGCGCGGACTGGGGATTTCTGCCTTGAGCGACTCGGGCACGATGCGTATCGAGCGCAGTGGGGCACCCACAGCCGCGCGCGTTGCTACAAGCTCACGTAGCTTCTCCATAAGCGTCCCATCCTCCGCAGAATCACTTGCGTGCCGGTGCCAGGTCCCGGGGATATCGAGACCGACATGTAGTTGATGTAGAATGGGGAGCAACAAGCGATCTAGCGGTTCCCGACCTTCCAGAACCGCACGTGCGGACAACAAGAGAGCGTCAAGGATAGCCTTGAGCTTCTGATGGCAGGCATCTGCTTCGTCCATGACCGATCGGCCTATATAAAGGGTCTCAATGTTCACTGCATGGAAAAAGATCCTTGCATGAGACGAGGGCGGAAGGTCTGCGTCGGTAGCAGCATGTAGGCGAGTTGCACGGCAAAGCGGCATGACGTTGAAAAGGGCCCCGAGCATGGCATTCCCATCGTGGCTCTCAAACTTAAGAAGGATCGACGAGGGGCGCGTATTGTAGACGTAGGGTGGATCCAGCTCAAGGTCGTCGGAAATCGTGGACGTCATCGTAGGCCAAGCGGACATGTAAAAGAGCCCACGGCCTCCCCAGGTGTAAATCGTGTTCACATACACAGTCGTAGGGGCTGAGCTGAGCTTTTCAGAGTACCGGGAATGAACGGCGGGGAATATGAATTGTAATATGCGAGAAACAGCAGCAGTACCCCTGCCCTCGCAACGAAGCTCAATGCTAGCCTCTTCCGGAACACGCAAACATTGATAAACATACGCAACACTCTCCGAATTACCCTGAAGACCAAGCCTGTTCATATAGGGCAGTTCGATAGGAGGTGGCTGGGAATCCATAATGCCACCAGCCGTGATTGGAAGATCGGCCAAGTCCAGCCATTCAATTCGGTGTAATCTTCTGAGAACTGCGTCGACGAGCTCGAGCAGGGGAGGCAGCCCTACTGTGCAGCTTATAACGAGGGAGCGGAGCTCAGATATGCACACGGCGGACCAAGGTAGGGAGATGGACTTGAGCGCGCAAAAGAAGTGCCGCAAGAGCGGGGCCGCGCCAGCGAATAGCACGCGAGTGACATTATGTTGCTCTTGAGTGTCCGCGTCGCCCGTGAGCTCGTAACGCTTTATGACTGTATTTGGTATCGCCAAGCAATCAAGAATAGCTTGCGGGAGCTCGCCGCCATAAACTAGATGTAGATATTGCACACGATGCCAGATTGTGGGGATGACTCTGACGACCTCTTTGAAATCCCCGACTGGGGAGACTCCATAATGGATAGGCCATGTGCTTTCGCGATCCCGATTTCCGAAAGTAATTGGGGCTTCCTTGCTTCTCTGAATAAATGCATCAATCCATCGTGAACCAAGGGCCCCATTGATGTCCGTCCACAGGAGAGGCGTCGCGATCGCGAATCGCCGCCATTGCCCGCAGACGTATGTAATGTTCACCCAGGCCATAAGGGGGTTGCCATCCTTGATCGGGTCAGAATGTACTGGATTGTTTGGTCCAGGAAGGCGTCTGAGTCGATATACGGTCATGTCTGGAGCCGACCACGCAGCCTCCAAGCAAGCAAAGATCTCTGCGAGAAGCTCGGGGATGGAGAGGACCAGTGTAGTACTCATATTAAGGCTAGGTCGAGATGTGAGGTGGATACCGATGACTTCAATGTCGTACTGGTGGTGGTCGGAAGCAAGGTGTAGTCGACATGCGCATCGACACTCGAGCGCGCATCGCGATCACAGGACTTGCACCGGGTCCGTGCGCGAACCCCGCGCACGACTTGCTCACGGCTGGGGACCAGAATTCCTCATACTTACCTTGATGGCACAGTGCCCTTCACGTCTGTGTGTTGTGGGCCGCGGGGGCCTCCCATAGCACGGCGACCCTGTCCT
>KV424672.1:0-25168 GCA_001632445.1 Peniophora sp. CONT | reverse complement strand
CTCAGGCTCTGCCGTCCCACTGTCCAAGACGACTCGCACTCGCTCTGGTACCATCCGCCCCGCTCCAGGTATCCAACCTGATCCGCCGATCTCTTTGCCGAACCTGCCACCTGCCGCCGTCCTCAAGCCCTCAAAGAGTCACTCTCGCCGCCCAGCAGTGGACGCCCGTGGGAGCTCGCCGGAGCGGTCCATGGCCTCTAGCATTACCGGATCGAAGCAGGCCGTAGAGCTCCTTGTTCCCCCACGCCGCACGATACGTCGCCCCATGCCTTCCTCCGTGCGCGCTCGTGTGCGGGAGATTGAACAGGAAGATCTCGGTGCCTACGACGCGGGCTCTGACTCGCTCGCTATCGATCAGCGCGGTTGGAACTGGAATAAACGCTGGTGACGTTCTTCTTCTGTTATCGTGTTCTCCTTGCAAACGCATATTGTCTCGCTCTGCTCTCGAACCACGTCTTTCCCTGCAATTGCTCTCGTCGCTTTTCTTGTCGGACTCCCGCTCTCATCGCTCAAACTCGCTTAAACACCCATGCATCGATATCTTGGAACTCGCTGTCGTACTCGCAATTCTGTCATCCTTCTGCTACACCGTACCCGATCCTCGCCTATCCTCCCTGACTCGTCCGTTCACCTGCAGCCACCTGCAGCATACCATGTTTCTGTACCCATAGCAAAATTTCGTCGCCTGTACCTGTATAGCAACTCATGTAGAGTACCAAACCGTACATCATCACGCAAACATCCCGTTTGTACGCTTACTTGCCATACCACGTTTTCTCCCCGACTGTTGTCGCATATTTTCTGCCACAATGTCAAATGTTTCTCTTTGCCAGATACCAATCAGGTAGATCTTCCGTCAGCGGATTGCTTCACTCCAGGAGGGCGCGTATCTCATCTGGGATAGTGATAGGCTTGAGCTCATGAGGCGGATTGCCGGGCGAACGCGGACGAGGCTCCTCCATCTGGAACGATGAGTCTACGATGCGAATGACTCGCAGCGGAACACCCACGGCAGCCCGTGCAAGTATAAGGTCGCGTAGCAGGTCCGTCGGAGATACGGAATGGCCGCTCCCTGTCGGGTGCCAGGTGCCCGGAGCATCATAGTCTACATGGAGTATGCGTAGCTTTGGGAGAAGCATCCCGGGTGCCCGGCCCGCGAGCACCTTGCGAGTATTGGCTAACAGATCGCTCAAGAGGAAGAATAGTTTTCGCTGACAGTCGGATATCTTGTCGTGAACCGTTCTCCCAATATGCAGGGTCTCAATCTGGGGCGCGATACGAAGAAATCTTTCGTGTATAGGGGGTTCGCGATATGATCTCTCGACAGCCGGTGCATGTAGGATCGATGCGCGAGAGAAAGGGAGCATGTGTGAAACCATATCCCTGAGCAACATCTCTTCATCACGAATGCTACCATCAAGCTTGACCAATAATGAGGAGGGACGCGTGCAGAAATTTTCGATGGGCTCCAGTTCGGCGTCACGTGGATGTAACGATTCACTGCTCGTCGCGGTTGACCAGGCAGAGATATGCAGCCTGCGAGACACGACTGGGGCACCTTCGGCCATGGTACTGCGAATTTCGTGAACTTGATTGATGTACAGAGCGACGGGCATTGGAAAGTGCCGACTCTCATAGAGCGAGTGAATGGCTGAGAATAGTGCACGCGAGCGTTCTTCGGAGGGGAGACTGGTACAGCGAAGTTCGATGCTCGCTACCTCTGGGACGCGTAGATGCTCGAGAACAAAGGCTACACTGCCTGTGCTACCTTCCAAACCCAACTTCCTTATGTGAGGCATGTGCACTGGTTTGGGGCTAGCCGACGCGTCGTTCAAGTCTGGGAGGTATGCCAGATCGAGCCACTCAATGGAACACAAACTTCTGAGCAAAGTACCGACCAACTCGGATATGGGAGGTAGTCCTGTCCTGCAGCAGATCACGAGTGATTGTAATTGAGTAATGAAAGGCGCTCCCCAGGGGAACGTAATTGAGTTGAGATTGCAGAAGAAGTGGCGAAGGCGAGGGGCATCGCCTGAGAAAAGTCCGGTATTAAGGTTAACGCTATTCGAGGCGTTATCGCCAAGAAGCTCGCAGCGCTCCAGAATTGGGTTGGGTCGTGCCAAGCAATCATAAACGGCTTGGGGCAACTCAGGTTCGCTGTACTGTAAGAGAGATGCAAATAGTGCACACGGTGCCAAATTGTAGGGAGAATGCGGATGACCTCATCGGGTTCTCCCATGAGTGTGCTCTCGTAGTGAATCGGAACAGGCGTGTCGCGGTACCGGTTCCCCAAGATAACTGAGGATGAACCACTTCTCTCTACGAAGACGTCGATCCAATGTCGAGGAAGTCCTTCGGTAATGTCTATCCATAGGGTAGAGCAGCCAAGCGCGAGTCGCCGCCATTGAGCGCAGACGAATGTAATATTCAACCAAGCTAGGATGGGGCTTCCGTGTAATAGCGGGTCATAATTTGATGGACGCGGCCGTGATGCGTCCGGCGCTGGCCACACATCCTTCAAGCAAGCAAAGATTTCTGCGAGAAGTTCGGGGATAGAGAGAACAGCTGTCGTGCTCATATTGAGATACGAAGTGGATGCCAATGTCTGCACAGTCTACCGGTGATGGTCAGAAGCAAGGCGCGATTGGCGTGCGCATCGAGTATTCAGCGCGTCGCGATCACAAGACTTTCTCCGGGTCCGTGCGCAGGCTTCGCGAACGACATGGTCGCGGCTCGGGCTGAGAATTCCTCATACTTACCTTGATGGCACAGTGCCCTTCACGTCTGTGTGTTGTGGGCCGCGGGGGCCTCCCATAGCACGGCGACCCTGTCCTCAGGGGGAACCCGCGGTTTGTATGGGCTTCGGCTCATGCACCGTCTCAATATTTCCCTGTCCCGCTCCGGCCTTCGGGCTGGGCGGGCCTTTTTTTCGGTTGGCGCATAGCGCTAACCCTAACCCTAAACACTCCCGGCGCATCATGTTTCTGAATATGAAAATATACACCTTGCTACATGAGCTCTCTATCTCATCCCCCGGTCTCTCTCGAGCTCGTATCAGAATCAGAATCTATAAAGCCTTGACATGCTTCTCGTCGTGCTTCACACCAGCTTCCCACCCCCTATACGTAACAGTACTCGCAGCTCGGTTGCCGATATACAATGCAGACCGCCAGTGCTCAAATAAATTCGCTCATCTGTTGGTACCGCTCAGGACGATGTGAAATACTAGTGTCTTGGATCGCGAATCCGCTTGTTTGCCGTCTAGTCGGAGATGCTCGACAAGTGCTGGCCAGATGCATTGATAATGTCGGAGGAGTGTACGCCGACCGCTATTGAACGCGCGGGGCAGTATCTTGTCGTGGACGAGCTGGCGGAGTTGCTGGGAAAAGAGTCTCTACTCAGAGCAGACGCCACCTGCGTTGCCTGCTCGAGCGCAACATCGTAAGCCAGTGGCCTGCCTCCAGTACACCATTGCCGATACCATCTATAGCATCCGGCGGCGATCTGCCGTCAGCCAACCTACATTAGTCCACCCAGCCTATATTCTTGCCGCCAGTTTGGCATGGCAAAAATCAGCGCGAGAAAACCTCGTTCGCCTCCCTAAGTAGATTATACGGCCAGGCGTAGTAGAGCGTGCAATCATTAAGACTGATCCTGAGTTGCACCTGAGGACGGCACAGTAGGCTATTGATATTCGTATGCCTGATACTTCACGATGCAAGAGTAGTCTCAGATATGGCGCCGTCTTTCATAGCAAGCTCTCGAATTAACAGTAGCCGTAAGGGCGAGATATAGAGTAGAGCGCTCATCATCATGGAAGTCCGAGTCTAAGTCGCGATCAGCGGCGTGCGCGCACCTGTCGCGCCTCGTCGCGGCTTGGTCACAGCCACGAACATCAGACCTCCCACAACTCTTATTTCTATTTCCGTCATTCTCCTTTCCTTCTCTCCTAATCGGCCTGCTTACCTTCCCCCACGATGGCGACTATTTCGGCGCAGCTGCGCAACTTTAAAGAGCCTGACAAGGACGAGCAGACTGCGGCGTTCTTCGCGATCCCAGCCGAAACTCTGGCTGCGACATCGACCACAAATGGAGAAAAGTCTCCGCTACCTGTCGAGGGTCTCGAAAGGATGGATATCAACGCGGTGTTGAGCTTGGGAGTGCAAGGAGAGGAGGATGCATATGTTAGTACGCACCGCGGCACGCGCACGCGTCCAGGTTCAAGGGCTGATCTAATATATGGGATTAGGCGGGAAAGTTGTACTTGATACCGCCATATCTCGCGTTCTCGAGCGTCGACAAGAAATCGGTCCGGTTCACGATCCCACTGTGCACCATTCGCCGCGTCGAGCGCTTGAACGCGCGTGCGGGCATCTACGCGCTTAGCCTTTCGCTATGGCATGGCATGAAGATCGTGAGTTTGTTGAGATTGCCAATGTGAATTATTACTGAGTCCAAAGCAGATCGTGCAATTGACATCTCTGCGCCACACCGCTGACCTCTTCTGCTCCCTGCTGCGGGAGGCATTGAAGCTCGAGCTTCAAGCCGGACAGATGAAGCATGTCAAAACATTCGCCAAGACCTGCTACTCAGAGATACTGGTTACTGGGTCTTCTCCTGTTGCAGAAGGTGAACGCGAAGACGGCTCTCTGATTGATGGCGCCGAACTAGTAGGCGACGGAAATCAATCTGTCTTTCACGGCGGATTGGGTCTGAAGTTCAAGTTTCCCGGAGATCCCAAAAAGTACCTGCATCTCATACTATCCACAAGGCTCGTGCTCATATGGGATGACTAGGCTTCGCGAGGCGTCCAAGACTAAGCTCTGGACGAACTATCTCAGGAGTATGTCGCCCCTTCAACCACCCCTCCATGACTGCTGACCTCAAGAAGCGCACGGCAGGCACCTTACCCTACTCCGCTATCCGCAATGTACCCGACTAGTACAAGTCGGCCTTCCCAATCGTCTGCGCGGAGAGATGTGGGA
The DNA here is from genome assembly GCA_001632445.1 of Peniophora sp. CONT. NCBI lineage: Eukaryota > Fungi > Basidiomycota > Agaricomycetes > Russulales > Peniophoraceae > Peniophora > Peniophora sp. CONT. The sequence goes on along the minus strand of KV424672.1, from coordinate 20,183 downwards.
GACGTTATCCGGCTCGATTCACCTACGCTTCCGGAATCCTGGGATGTACCAGAAACTGTTGGCGGACAATGTTGGACGGCATAATACGGCAACGGAGGAGATTGAGAAGGACTTACATCGAAGTCTTCCGGAATTTGCGGCATACCAGAGCGAGGATGGTATCGGCGCTCTACGACGAGTGCTTCAAGCGTTCTCGTTCAAGAACCCAGAAACGGGCTACTGCCAGGTATATCATGCATCTCATACCGGAGGGGTGTCCTCAAATTTACTCGTTAGGCAATGAACATTCTTGCCGCTGCCATCTTGATGTGAGTTTTGCCAACGCCATGACCGGGCTCCTCTGATATCTGTTCAAGCTATATGTCTGAAGAGCAAGCTTTCTGGCTGCTTGAAGTCATCTGCGACCGCCTGTTACCAGGATACTTCAGGTAAATCCCTCATTTCCCTCATGAGCTACCTCACAAACATTTATTCTAGCACTTCCATGCACGGTACATTACTCGATCAACGCGTCTTCGAAGCATTGGTCGCTCGCTGTCTACCAATGATCCACGAACACTGTCAAGAAGTAGACGTGCAGCTATCTGTTGCGTCGTTGCCATGGTTCCTCAGCCTGTATGCGCTTCAGCGCTCTAGTTTATTATGTCGTTACTGAACGAATTCTTCTAGGTTCATCAACAGCATGCCTATGGTATTTGCCTTCCGCATCGTGGATTGCTTCTTCTGCATGGGACCGAAAGTCCTGTTCCAAGTCGGGTGAGCCATTGCGCGTATCATATCGCCTCTTTGTGTGCTGAATGGTTGGTAAAGTTTAGGTGCGTGCGGTGCACTAAACTCGACTCGACTATAAGTGCTTATGATACATAGCCATCCTCAAGATCAACGGCGAGAAACTGCTGCAGATTGAGGACGATGGCCAGTTCATCCAGTAAGCCTTTACTCAATGCCCTAAAACTCGTAAGGCTGACTCTTGACACAGCCTCATGCGCGATTACTTCGCCTCGCTCGGCGAATCCGCTCATCCAAACTCGGCCGATCCCCGTGCACGCGCAATAACCCGCTTCCAGGAGCTCCTTCTCGTCTCTTTCCGGGAGTTCGCCGTGATCACCGATGAGACTATCATCGCAGAGCGCCGTCGCTTCCGCGGAGAAGTTGTCACTTCCATCGAGTCTTACTCGAAGCGTGCCGCCATTCGTAACTTGCGTACACTCGAGCGGTTTTCTAAGGACCAGGTCGGGCTTATCTACGATGCGCTGTTCAAGGCTGTGTGCATTGAACCACCGCCTGCACCGACTCTGCCGCCACCTAGCCTGCTCACAACGAGGGATATGCCGGAGGAGCGACCCGAGACGCGTATTGAACTCAAGACGTTCAGGCTATTCTTGAGCGAGATTGCGACGTGGGCGAGGGACGAGAAGGTCGTTGTTAATGGTTTCCAGCGCCGGGTAGACAGGGAGGTTGCGGAGCATGAGCTCATTGACAGACTGTTCTTCTTCTGGGATAGGTCCTTCCGCGGATCGTTGTCGCTGCAGGTAGGCGCATAATGATTGTTCAATATGCGGTGATTGATTGACGATGTGCAGGATCTGGTGACGGGGCTTGATGGTGTCATGTTCAACGACTTGATGGAGAACATCGAATGGTTCTTCAACTTACACGACAAGAACAAGGACGGCTTCCTCACCAAAGACGAAGTTCTGACCTTATCGGAATCATTGCTCGTAAGCTTTCTTTTCCGTTTGTTTGCGTACATGCCTAAGCATTGGTGTAGTTCATCTTCCGATTCGAGATCGGTGACGCTTACCTCGGCGCCATTTCCCGCTTCATGTCCAACGCCTTCGAGTACGGCGACGCCCTTCTACCGCCACCCTCAGCAGACGGCGCCGAACCTCAGATCGAGAGCAATCAGCCCTATATGAGCCTCGCAACATTCCGCATGGTCGTCCTAGCAGAAGAAGTCCTGGAAGCATTCTTCGAACAAGACCTCTCCGCATCCTTCCGTCTCGAGCCGGTACCGCTGATGGACCTCCCTGCCGTCCAATCGTCTACAAGCTTACTCGGTGGACTATGGGGTGCGCTGGCGACTGACGACAACAAGAAGCTATTCAACAAGTTTAGCGATGAGCTTGGGCGGGCAGTTGGGAAGCACCAGGTTATTCATCGGCCGAGTATCGGGCGCTTCACGAACAACGACGAGCCCCGTCCGCGTGAGAGTTTACTCATGCCAGGGATGCGCCGTTCGCCGAGCACAGCAAGCTTGTCGTCCACCGATGCAAGCTCTACCCTCGCGGCCACCGAATCGTCTTCGTCAGTCGCCACGCCGAGGTCCGGAACGCCGCAGCAGCAAGAGAAGCCACTACCCGGCCCACCTCCGTCTATCTCTGTCAAGGACGCCGACAAAACCAAAGCCGAGCGCGACGCACAGACGGCGCTCGAGATGGCGCAGGCGGCGCTCATGGAGCGTCCTCAGTTCGCTATTGACGATGCGGGCGACGAGGACGAGGACTTCGAGTCTGATGTGGAGGATGGAGACGATGGGGTGCTTGATGCGGTTGATGCGTTCCTTGAGGAGCAGGAGAAGAATGAGGAGGAGGGGAAGAGCGGCTTGAGCGCTGCTGAGCAGGCTGCCGCACAAGGTTTGTTCCTGCTCTCATTTTGTTCATTCTGAGCTGACGACATCTTGCAGAACTCATCAACGCGGAGCCGGTGAAGTAGACAGTAATCTGGATCTTTTTGGAGGATTAGCTTTGTGTACACTTCATGCATATTTTCTTTGCGTTGTACAAGCATCATTGACGGACTAATACTGTGCGAGTCTCTAATGACGAGGTGAGGAAATGGGTGGTCATAAATAATCGTGATAAGCCCAGTGAAGATGTTAGGATGTTGGAATCTCAGCAGTAGATCGTGCCGATGTATACGCCCTGGTCTGGGTCATAGGAGTCAGCTGCGATAGCTAGGAAAAGTAGATATATCACTCACAAGGCCCAAGGTGGTTCAGGATATCGCTGTCCGTGATCGACGGCTCAGTCTGGTCGATGCACTGAGCGTCTGTAGTGTCCTCCGCGCCCGGGCACAGGACGGCAGAGTCCGTGTCAAGGATATGGATCTCCTTTGCGACATGCTGGAAGCCGAAGTCTGCTGGAGGCAAGGTCGGGATCGGGTCCTGACGCAATGTATCAGCCCTGTGAGCGCGTTCTACGCATAGGCCATTCTACCTGCTGATTGTTGACGCGCGTGAAGTTGGACACGGCCGAGTCGAAGTACGTCGCGTAGTCTGGGTTACCGACGCGCGGTGTGCCGAATGTCACGCCCGAGATCTTCGTGCCGGAGGGCAGGTTCAGCGAGAGGTAGAGCGAGTCGAGCTCGGCAAGCGCGCCACCGAGCGAGTGTCCGATCTGCAGGATAGAAGTGCGGTTAGCACACTGCCTACGGCGATTGTGGAGGTGTGCATACAGTGGTAACGCTCGCGCCGCTATGCGCGCTTAACAGGCTCTTGACGGAAGCCAGAATGTCCGTCGCCGTCTTGGCTTGCTCGTCAGCAAAGCCCGAGTGCACCTGTGCTCCGCTGGCTGCACCCGGAAACAGAGTGCTATCCAGATCATCGAGGACGAAATTGAGGTCGGTGAGGTCGCTCTCGAACTGCGTAGGATCCGTGCCCTCATGCGCGACTACAATAGTGTTCTTGGACGGCCAGTACCCAGTAAAGTCTACAGTGTTGCATGAGTCATCATAAGCTTTGTGTGGGTATGTTCATGTACAGTACTGTACGCTGTCACCATCTCCGCCGGCAATATCGACCTTGAAGTCCGCGTTGGCCGCGCACGCATCTATAGATGTATGTGAACGAGTGGTGAAAATACTATGTCCCAGCGTACAAACCTCCACAGTCCCAGGCAGTGCTCGCCTGACAGTACGTAGCACGTGCCATCTCCGTGTATGGAATATACGCGTTGAGGTCTGAGACAGAGAGCGTCGTCACCGCGCGCGGGACGACGGTAGGGCTCGGAGCCGCATAGACCGCGGAGGCAAAGAGGGCAGCCGAGAGGACCGTGAACATGGCGACGCGTGAACGGCGAGGGACCTCTGAGATCGAGAGATGACCCTTGTCCAATACATTATCTTGATGCACAAGCTATATATATGTCTCAGAAGTAGAGCGGCAGGTTGCTGCATCCGAGCGAGCACATCGTCCGATGGTCAGCGGACCAGCGCTCAATGCGCTGCGGTTCCGGGCAGTACGTCTTCGTTCGTTAGCGAACGCAGATGCATCACCTCCGTGAGAGTCCGATTAGCGAGAGATCTACCTTTTGAAGTTCGTCAGTGTCGTGGTTGGACGAAGAACTTACGTTCGCGAAGCCACAACGTTATCGCCAAAGTTGCATGTGGTGAAGCTCAACTAGCGAGCAAGCTCTCGAGGAGGCAGACGATTCACCAACGGCGTTAGCCAGACGGTCGAACCTGCGCAAAAACCTGTGAGTAGAGATCGTCAATCTCAAAGCGCTTGACCTGTGCAGCGACAGATTTGGGGCACCGAGAGCCTCATGCATCATGTGTATTGTTCGATGCACTGAATTGCGTCGAGGAGTCTAAGGTCACCTGGGCGCGCGCAGCGTGCCTTCTATGCGACGAGAAATTCACGAGCCAGCGGCACATCCTGTATCTGGGGATGTCGGGACGTATTGGTAGCAGAATGGTGTGAGCGAAGATGGTTGATGGTCGGCGATGAGATGAGCTCGGATGTGGGTAATCCAATGGGACCATCGCTTGCTTTCTATTCGTGGCCCGAGGGAAGTGCACTTAGCTTCCATTGCCGTCGCAGTCCGATGGCAGAGAGGGCATACCACGGGCGAGGTCGTGTACTATCTTGCCAGTTGCCCACTTCTTCTGTGTGTACTGTGGAGGCCCAATTTTCAATAATTGCGAAAGTACATGCGGTGTCATTCAACACAAATTCAACACGTCGGTCGCCGGCATATTTGGTGTGCTGCTTTGAAAGTAAGTACACCGTCCGCTCGAATACCGCGTACTCCGCATGCTTAGACGCATTTGGAGGAGATGTCTATCAATAAGCACTGTTGGTGGATGTGAGGGTCAAGCGCAAGGCCGCGGCGCGCTCACGCGGCCTCCATGCATGTACGTGGCATTACTGACAATTGCCGCTAGTTGCCGCTGTCCTCCGCCACATCTCAGCGTATCAGTAATCAACACGGTCTGATATTGACACCAGTTGCACATGCAGACGCTGGAAGCTACAGGCATACGTAGGAAACTCGTGATAGTAGTTTGATATAGGTAAGCGAGGACATCGTAACATATTCATTCAAAACTGATGCAAGTCAACGCGAATGGCACTCTGGAGCCAGGGATAAGAACATATAACGAATTCCTTGGGAGATTACGCCCGTAGTGTCCCGTTTGAATATATCAGACACATGTACGCTCCAGATCATCTTCACCGTCAATGTACCCTTGCTCGCGACCTGCAGCAATCCATCTTTCGATCTCGTCATTTGCTTCCTGTGCCGCCAACCGCAGTGACTCAATCCTTGCCCTGCCGAAGTCTTCGGGGTCCGCCGACATGTCGAGCAAATCCTTCTGAATCTACTAAAGCTTAGAAATTGCGCGGGCACGAGGTAGTGCACCAAAACGTACCACCGTGAACGTCTGTGTGAGCGCGGCGTTGAGCCTCTCGCCAGTCTCCTCGGCCGCCTCAGATAAGCTTGTCATACAGTTGCCAGCGGCATTGTGGAACATGTTCGATTTAATGTCAGAGAGATGCGCCTCAAATCCATCCTTGCGTTCCGTTAGTGCTCAATCGTTCGTCGCAGGGGGCTTGGCGGCGTACTTTGATCCGACGAAGATGACCCTGGCCGAACTCGTTGCGGGCGATCTCGTATCCTGGACCGAGTTCGTGCTCGATGTCGGCTTTCACTTGCCTCGAGACGGACCTGCCAGCCTTAGCCATTGATGCGACGGCATCCTGGAACGCGGCTTCGATGGAAGCCTGAGAAACCCGGAAGGTAGCTTGGACGGGACCAGAGACACGTCCCCGTAGATCCTCTGAGATGGATTGCAGCAGCTCATTGAAGAACTCCAGAAGATGTGCCTGCACGTCCTTGCGGAGGTCGATCAGTGGGTCCGAGTCGAATGTCTCAGCCCATCTCTGCGCCATAGAATCTATCATAGGTCCCCGCAAGAGCTCATTGAGATCCACGTCGTGATGAGCACCGTCGTGTCGGAGGACTGTATATCATTAGAGAAATAATCGAGGTGAGGGGAATGTTACTGACGAGCTACAAACCGCTTCCAATGGAGCAGCTTCTTAGGCTGCGCGCCTGAACGTGTCTCTGCCACCCCTTCGTAAAGTGTCATCGCCCACTTTGACGCCTGAAACGCTCGAGTCAACAGATAGCAACTTCAGAGCAAGGAGCAGCCTCGATGCCTACCTTGGCAGCTCCGTCGTTGACGGATTTGTGCAGCTGGTCCTCAAACATCTGGCAGTATGCGTCTCTTGCATCACCCGCGACGTCAAGCTCAATCTGAACGAGTAAGATCAGTATACAGAACGAACCGGCTTTCTTGTCAGAGTTTACCTTCTTCCTCAGGAACTCCGCGATCCCGTCCGGGTACACTGTAAGAGCGTGAGGGTTAGTGGCCAGGATAGGAATCACCCAACGAGGAAGAGTGCTCACTATCGTCCGACTCGACACGAGCTCGTAGAGCCTGTCGAGCGTCGATGTGGTCGACGACGTTAGACGGGCCGTCGAAAGTCAGTAAGATCGTGGCGCAAACTTGGCGAAGAAGAAAGAGAGCTTCAATAACTGCCCGGTTGTGATCGTCGCGGGTCAAGGCTTGCAAATGCTCTAGCAGGCTAGGAAATCCGGTATCCTCGCGGCATCGGAGTTGGGGAACGTCCCTCGATTTGATCAACTCGCCATCAGCCTTGACTGAGCCCCTGCCAGGTTAGTGACACGTAAAACAATATGCTGGTCTATTTCTCACACTTGATGAAGTCCTGCGATGACACGCAGAAGATGGGCGGCGCCGCACGATCTACGTCCTGAGCGGTAGGAGCTAACATGACATGATCAGTGAGTGTTCAGTTCGTCGATGATACGAGGATCAGTTCGCACCCTGTGCCTTTCCTAGCTCTGCATACATCCGTAGGAGATCGGGCCTGATAGCCTAGAATCCAGGAATCAAACGCTGAACAAAGAGTATATTACACGTATATAAACACTCACCTCGGCTCGAGCTTGAGCAAATTTACTGTGTCGCTCGCGCTCAAGGTTTTTGTGCTCTTGCTCGAGATTATAGATCCGCTTCAAAGTCTTGAGCTCTATTTCGTCGAAACTTCATTGAGTAGTAAGAACACAGGAGAAAAGGGCAGTATTCCTTACGCAGAGCAGCCGACGCCTGTCCAGAGGTAACGTCGGAGTCTTCCTCGACTGCGGAAAAGTTAGCGGTTGAGACTATATGCTATGAATATCCCACACCTCGACCAAGCTTATCAGGCCGCGCGTCAGCACCTACAGACGACGATGCCTTTCTTTTGAGCGGAAGAGAACTGCTTTCGATGGAGTCCGAAGAGTCCAGAGACAGACCGGTCTCTAGACCAGCCTTGAGATCGCTGATTTGAGTCGTCAAGCGCTCCATTTGCTCTTCAAGAACGTCGACGTTGACTTGAAGCTCTTGGCGGATCGTATTATCTTGGAACGCCTCGAGCTTTGTCACTGGTCATACTCATTAGTGAAAGTCATCGGCGCCTTTCGGGCGAGCGTCTTACCGATGAACCCAAGCACGGGTTTTCCCGACGTACTGACAAGTTCGTCATTGGACAGCAACAGGGAGAAGTGAGAATGCCGTACAATAAGTTCATGTCTAGGTCGTGTTGTTAAGGTCAGCTGCAATTGACGAATGATTAGACAGGCGAGTGCAGACCCACTATAGAAGGATATCAGTTCAGCGCGTTAAAGGTCAGACACCAGTGGCGTACTTTGGAGTTGTTTCTGGTGAGTCACCGGGAACACATTACGCACAAGAACTATGTACGATGTTAAGCCAGAAGTCCTTTTAGGAAGATAGGAGGGGGACTGACTTTGAGCGTTCTCGTTGCTCTGAGCCCGTACCGAGTCGATGCAGATGAACGCGTAGGCTGCGCCTTGTATGTGCCGATGTACCAAGTTGCTGCGATAGCCATTGCTATCGCCGACCCCAGGAAAGTCCAAAAAGACCAATCCTTCCGACAGTACCGGAAAGTTACCCCGAATTGAGACTTTCGAGACTAAAGGCGCAAGCGATCCGATGCTCGCCAAATCCTTGTCGCCATGAGGACACTTCGCCCGAACGTATTTGTTGATATCCCCAAGGAAGCCTTTCGCTGACTCCAATTCGACTCGCCGAGTGCGGCCAAGCACTGTTCCGACAAGATCTGAGCAGGGTATGGTCCATTAGTACATCACACCGAATCAATAGCCTCATCGCTTACCTTTAATAATGTCATCTGCCGTAGGGCGCCGTGCTTGATTGACGAGGTTCAAAATGTTTGGATGGACTTCAGAAACCTAGCGAGCCGGATAAGGTCGGGGACTGTCAGACAAAGAAGGATGGATGCTATACCGCGTCGAAAGTATCCCTAGTGCCAGCCTCAGTATAATCAGATGCGCTAGTCAGGCCCTCTCCTGGGTCTCGTGCGCCCCACAACACGGTCATAACGTTGCTCCTCCATTCCTCGAGTGACATGAACTCGACCTGAGCCTCGTAGGTCCCGCGTCGGTGATACCCAATCTCTACCGGACAGGCAGTGCAAGCTGTGCAAATAAGCTCATATAGTCTTGACACGCAGAGATGACGACATACATTTGCTGGTCGACGTCGGTAGAACATCAACTATTAGGAGTCATTCAATGGAGTGACGGGACCATCGTGCGCGAGCGACTTACCACCAAGCAAGGCGTTGATTAGCGTCGTTTTTCCGGCTCCAGTGGCTTGGATTCGGGGTGGGCGCATGAGCATGACGCTCGTTCATGGAGATAAACTTAACGTACGTCCACAAAAGTAGACCGGGACGGGCTTGGGTTGATAGTCCACTATACTGGTGTGGATAATCCCGTCAGCGTCGACCATCATGAAACGCGCTATCTGCCAACAGACCTTTGGCATTTGGTCCTAAGACCTGTGATGCTTGATACTCGGGTCAGGAAAGGAAGCTTGTCCCGTAAACACTGCGCGAGGGTCTTCGCGGCGACGTGTGCCTTCGACGGATCGAATTGAAGCGCGTCCTCCCAAGGGGACTCTGCGTGGCATTCGTTGAGTGGGGATGAAATAGATATAGGCAAGCACACGCACCTCGTTTGACCTGGGACATATCAATGCACTATGAAGGTAAACTTAGCAGTTCGGGGATGGTAGTGAGGAGATAGAATGCGCCTCGCGCGTTGGGCACGTAGCCTGAACAAATCCCACGCACGGACCATTCTAGCTTTCGTTTGACCACTTGCCACGTCGCACCGCGAGGTGCGGATGTCCCGGAGCATATCTGCCTGACATGCAATCGCTGTCACAATAGGTACCTCTGAGAGCTCGTTAATTGCTGAGTTCGGAAGCTCGCGCTGTACCCTCAAGGTCCAGGTCGCTGACAGCCTGCCGACTGATTCATCGCCTTGTCTACCGGTGCTTCACGCCAGATTCCCTGGTAGCTTTACACCCTAGCAAGCAGATGTGAAGCGCTGATGAGCAGTCAGTGTGGGGGCTGCACAGGACTACAAGCAGTGATGTTGACCAGCGACGATTGCCTCCATGAGAAGGCACTCTGCTCCCAGTCGTTACTCCGTGCATGCCATGATCATCTCCAGGTTTTGTAGGCCCAGTCTGGAAACCGGGAAATAAGATAAACACCACGTGTCTGTGCCGAATGCCCGTATGTCGTACCTGGAACGTTGCATGACTAGTCAGTAGGTAGACAGCTTGAGCGCTGTCACATGAACCTCCGAGAAGATATCCAGCATGCATTGTGCCTAGTCTCTGGCACAAGGTAAGGACCAGGCTTTCCATCGTGTCGGCGTACAAGGTGAGCGGCGAGAAGGGGGCTCTCGTGTATCGGGATGGGTGAAGGCGTAGCCCGAGACTGTGATGAAGGGATAAGAAGGTTGTATTCTGCTTGAACGAGAGAGGGAGCACTGGTTAAACACGACAAGTACCAGGGTACATGTAATCAGTCGTGCTGTATTCATATCAGCCGGGGCATAGTAAGCGTGCACATGAAGCACACTGCTGGCCCTGCGGCATGACCAGCGAGCGCCTTCTCGCCACCCATAGTCAGCAAGGGAAGGCAGTCCGCCAACATAATTCTCGATAACGTTGTACACTTGTCGATAGATTTATCAATAATATATATTGGGTTGAAGTGCGGAATAAAATGAAGGCGTAGTGCGCGAGGCGCGAGTTGTGAGCAACAAGATCGAAAGGCCGGCAGTCGAAGAGCGCGCTGCCGGCGTAACGCGCTGCGTCGACCTGAGCCGTGCGCAACATTGGTGACTTCACTGTCGGCCCTAGCAATCGGTGGTAGAGCTGAGATGGAAGTATGGCAGGGATTCAGGTAGCATTCGGCGAGCGAGGTTGAAGTTGCGACCGAGAATGGGAGGAAAGACGTCGCAGGCCGTCAGCGACGGAGAGCTGCACAGACGCGCGCTTTTAAATGTCGTCAGTCATCTGATTTGCTCAAGATTTGCTCCAAACTGCCGGTTTTGCTTTTCGAGTCAGAACGGACAAAACCGACGCTGGCAAATCGTACAAGTATGATCTGACGAATAATAGCACCTCAACTATCTCCGGTATTGAAGGTAGAGACACATTTTTATATTGCTCCAATCAATATATATATATGGGTAATATTCGGACTATTTTCCCGCCACTGCGAGGAGGAGATATATATATCCGAGTTGACGCGAGCCACTTGCGTCTCTGCCACCTGGACACTATACACAGACGTATGTATATGCAAAGTAGGATGCAAAATCAAAGTCAATGCTTGGGCGGTTCAGAGACGAACATGATGTCTACGTGCACAAGGACCGGGAGACGACAGCAGTATCAATTGCACGCAAATGCAGAGACGAAGTCGAGTGATCAGATAGAGAACATAGGAGATGGGATGGTACTAGAAGCGCATGAGGGAGTCAGGCCAGCGGACGAGGGTACATGCAATTACGGCGTGCGATAAAGTAAAGCGTGGATGCATGTATAGTGCTAGTAGTGACGATGCTCTGGGCAGACAGACATGCGCAAGAGGGTTAACGATCAGAGAAGCCGAGCCATGCGTGGACATCAAGGCAGAAGCGGAGGCGTAGGGCTACCGTCTGCGCACTCTAACAGACCTGACGGTCATCTCCCCACTCTCAAGCTCAACAAGCTGCATCTCCGTCTCCCACTCATCCTCATCATCTTCGATCTCTCCTTTCCTCGTTCCCCTTGACATCACAGGCTCATCTCCATCCGTGACGACCCCCGCGCTCTCTGGCTCGCTCTCGCCTTCAGCCTCAGTCTGCCATCCCGAACTCGGGTGGTCATCGTACTCCGAATTCGTATCGCTCGCACCGCTACTTGAGCTCGCGATACGAATTTCGCCGTAGCCGTCGAGGGCGAATGGACTGGGAGGAGCCAATGCGGGAGAGGGTAACGCTCGCAGGTGTATATGTTTGGGTACGGGCAGCGGTATACGCAGTTCGCCCTCCTTGTCCTTCTCAAGCGTACGCGGCGTACGTTCGGGAGTACCGGGTGTGGAAGGTGCGGCACTTGATGGAGGCGTCGGACCGTGACTCGCTGTAGGCGTAGGCGCGTCACGCGGCGGTGTATCCATAGGCGTGCGCGGGCGTAGAGCAAAGTATCCTCCAAAATCATTGCCCACAGCGGGCGGCGGAGTCGGAAGAGCGTCGTATGGCGCAGCAGGAGGTGCAGTGGGCGTCGCCACTCCACTTCCCGATGCCGTATTTGAGCTCGTAGGCGGCGTAGTATTATTATTCAGCTTCAGCAGAGGAAGCTTATTGCTGAGGTTGAGTGCGGTAAAATCCGGTACGTCGACCGCTTCGTCTGTGCGAGGGGGACGCGCAAGAGGTTCGCGCTCGGGTGATGAAGAGCGGAACGTGATCTCGCCGGGTTCATCTTCGGATTCAGAGGGGTAAAATGCGATCTCTCCAGGCTCGGGGGACATTCTGCTCGAAGGTGGGCTCGGGCTGTTCGAGCCTGGGAGCAAAGGTAGGAAAGAGAATTTAGGGCGGGGAGGGGGAGCGCGAGTAGCAGTCGGCGTACGGGCGGGCGGGCCGAGGTAAGAGCTCGTGGAATTTGGGCGCGGAGGGTAGGATGGAGTAGGAGTCTGTTTGGCGAGGGGATGTTGCGACTTGACTGGTGGTGACCACGTTCGCCAGGAATTTGGACTGTGTGCGCTGGGTCTGGGAGGGTAGGACGCAAAGGAGGTGCGCGGCGGTGACGCGGGCCGCAGAGGTGATGGCGACCGGGACGCACGGGCCGAAGTGGGCGGGGTCGAAACTGGGCTGGCAGTTGATGGCGAGTCGGTAGAGGCAGAATGTTCGGCGGGAAGCAGGGGGAGAAGGCCGAGGGGCACGGTGCGCAAGACCTGTACGCGCTGGCGACCGTCTGAGCAGTACGGATCCCGACCGGGCTGCTCGGCGCGGGGGAGTGAATTCTGGATAGCCTTGAGCTCGAGCATGTCCTTGTAGCTCAGCTTCGCAGTCACGTCTGCTGGCGTACGGTCCCATTCGTCAGCAGCCCATATTGACGAGGGACCGTCCTCCGCGCAGAACGACACGCATTTCCTCGTAAGACCCGGCGCGGCAGTAGGTGGTGTAGGCGGGCGCGACCGGGGCGGGGTACTGCTGGGGGAGTTCTTCAAGCAGCTCTTGAACGCCATCGAGGGCATCGTCGAGGAGGACAAGGGATGGGAGGATGTAGGTGCAAGGTAAAGGTAAAGAAAAGGCACGGGCGTTACAGGGGCCCCATACGTTTTGAAGCCTCTCGAAACCAGGCGGCAGCCCGAATGGTCCCGACCCGATGGAATTGGACAATCATGACGCCCCCCGGACAGCACACGAGACCCCTCACGTCAACGATCCCTCGGACGCTCGCTTGATCTCTCAACAGACTTGTTTCCTGCTCTCATCGATGAGCTTTTTAGCAGAACAGAAGACGCGGAGCGTAGTTGAGCTCAGCAGAAGTGACCTGACCGTGGCTTCGGGCGACACTGGCCAATCACCGCGCTCGATACCCCATTCGCGCGCGGTGCGCCGCCCCGCCCGTGCGCTGGTATCGCGCTGCGTCTCACCCCCAATCGAGCCATCCGCTGACGTGCCTCTCGTCCTCGCCTCCTCACGAGCTGACGTACCTGGCCCCGCTCTGTACGTAGACAGACGTACTCGCGAAGCGCTCAAGGCGCTCAAGCGTTATGGGACCCGCACAACATCCGTCTGCCGGCCACAAGTCCGATCCGTTTTGTGGTCGCGTGCGCCACAATTCACCCCGCGTGCTCTTCATTCGCGCACAAACAGAGCACATACATGTAATGGAACTTGTAATGGATCTGGACTTTACTGCATTGTACGATGATCCCCAGACCAATGACGGTGTTCTCAAAGCCTCTGCGCCCCAGCCATCTACACTACGTCAAGACAACGAGACCAGCTGACCTTTCTCAGCACATATACCGAATCAACCATGCGCATATAGCCATCTGTCTGGTCTCGTACGCCAACACGGTAATACTCGACAACGCGGGATCCTCGGACAACGTGCCGGTAATCTAACTCTTTTGCACTTCTCGTGGGGTATCCAGCTGGCGAGGCTGCATTTGAATCCTTGCCGCCGGCAATGCCACATCCCTCTTCCTTGCCTTTCGTGGCCGCTCCATGTTCGTCTGGAATCCACTGTGGGCCTGTGGCTAAGCTGGACCCCACTGGACCTGCCAAGTTCTTTGTTCGGTATACACTTCTACAACCCGCCTTGACCCGGCTCTCCTATAAATTCTCACCCATCGCATATTGGGTTTCATGCGCATACAACATGCACGGCGCTTCCTTGCTTCTTCGCCTCCTTTTCTACGCTCTTGTCCCCAGGATCCATCCGAGCCCCGACCGACGCCGGACGCTTCTCGGCCGCAGCGGTGTGTATAACGCGTGCAACCTGGGCCCTACGAGCGCCCATTCTACGCCGCACGGCGCACTCCCGGGCATACTACCAAATACAGTACAGACCAAGTGCACATGCATGGTACAACGTGCACGCGCTCGATCCATTTGCACTTCCGTCGTCGTTGACAATGAGTGCAAATGGCGGGCCTATGGCGAATACAACGCGAGTCCTCAAGGCCTCAGATTGGGCTTCGATTTCTACAGGATCGAGTGTCTCTTCTGCTGTAAACCGGACTCGTGTTATCCAACTTATCCGCTCTGTTTGCACTCGATCGAACGGCCTTTCGAGCTGACAGTCATGGTGACAGATCCGATTGCTGCGTATCTACTCGCCGACTCGCTCACGGTGGCTGATCAACTTGCAGATTATCATCATCGATTCGACCACAGGTGTTTCTATACCATGTGAATATGCTCGTCCACGTCTTTTGTACCTGCCGAGTACTCTACTAGCTGGAGGCGGATACACGTTTATCTCCGAATCTGCGATGTGCGCGCACTGCGCAAGGTCGGCGAGCGCATATGAAAGGCTATCGTGAGCATCGATTGGGTGCTCGTACGCTCGGTGTGAGCAAAGAGACTGACAGATTCACCTCTGGGATATCAACACTCATGTGTCCGAATGGAAGAAAAGGAGGACTCGTGGGTTTGTACACGAGCAAACTAAGAATGTACTCTGTAACGATGACCAACTCTTACAAATCTGCCGGCGCTGCCGCACTGGACGTCTGAGTCGAGCAGGGTTTACGTGGGCAGCACCCAGGCCTTCTAGTGGAGCATTGAATCTTAATAAGATAGATCACTGACAACGGCCCAATGGTCTAGTCGTATGATTCCTGCTTCGGGTTCTACCCGGTACTTCATCAGTACTTAACCTGCAGGAGGTCCCGGGTTCAATTCCCGGTTGAGCCCGTTACATGTCTTTCACCGCTGTACTTTTGCTCTACATCATGTGTATACTTAGAAGGCGAGAACTGTTAGATACGAACAGCATTTGTTTTTGTAATATTTTATCTTCAGTCTCAGTTGGTATTGACGCACATCACGGGTTCAATTCCCGAAGGCACTGCTGTACATACATGGACCAGGACATATACTTGTACATGAAGCCTCGCGTGCTTGTCGGGCATCAAGTGATGGGCGTTGGTGAGGGGTGGCATTGGAAACAGTGTTATAGAGGTCACAGGTTGGTTATGGTACAGACAACTCACATACAAGTACAAGGATGCCAGAACACGCATCTACGATCATCCAGGTCTCAAGGATTCACGGGCGCTTTGACGTCCCTTCCCCAATCCACCTGCCCAAGAGAGTCCCCAGGCCCACGACGCATGTTCTCCAATCGCACGACCGCTTCTGCCCTCGCGCGCGCAACAGAGAACTTGCCGCGTGTCCGGCGACGGCGGAGTGCGATGAATGCAGCGGTTGCGAGGAGCAGTGCGGCGGCAGCTCCAAGCGTCCCACCAACAATCGCACCAACATGAGAGGCAGAGGATGAAGTAGAAGCGCCAGCTATGGCGGCCGCTGCCGATGCGCTCGATGATGCGGAAGAAGAAGAAGGCGTGCCCGCACTTAAGGTCATGGAGCATTCACAGAATGTGATACTGACGTTAACCTGCTAGCGCTGTGAGCAAGGTCACTCTTGAGAACGGAGGATTGCAGCTTACGTCGGCGGTCTTGCAGGGCAGCACTCTATCCCAGACAGGTTCAGTCACATTTGCGTTCGTACAACCAGCATCATCCTCGCCTGTGCGGGAGATCAGCATGTCAACTAGAGATTGAAGCAGCGCGAATTTACATGTCCAACCCTGTCCCTCGCATCCGCCGGTGTACTCCGCACAAACAGGCTCAACGAACGGTGTACTGATTGCATTCAAAGGCACGCATATAGGTATGTAGAGGAGAACTCACATCCTATGCAGATTTACAGACAACTGCGAGCCGCCGAACTGGCTCGTGACGTTGTTATCTAGCACTGTACTGACCACGGTGCAGTTTCCTTCGATCAGCGAGCAGTTGGTTGAGTCAAGCCATCTGCACGTTAGAGGCTGGCGCGTGAGATGACTGCGCTAGGATAGTGTGGGGAAGGAGACGTACGCAACGCCGGAGAACGGACCGGTACCCGTAAAGTGGTTGTCGACGATGGTCATGTTCGCGTCGTTCACCAGCAACACCGGCTGCAAGCGTCCGTTGAGTGCATTCAGCGCGTGCGCCGGAGCGGGTTCTCAGCGACGTGCGCCACTCACGTTACCATACCCGCAACTGGAAGGAAGAATCGCGCATGAGTTTCTTGCACTGGCACGCCGACGCAACAGACGCACTTGTTCGTGATCGATACGGTGTGCGACTCGGCGCTCGCGTATGCGGCGAGCAACAAAGTCGCAAAAGCCATGCGCTTCGACGTAGCCATTGGTATCATGAGCGACCTAGGGCCCCCTTAGTCCCTGGGAAACGAGGTGGAGGGAAAGGAAAGCTACCCGCGGCCGTGTAATGGTCTAGTGGTTATATATACCACACGGGCGCTAGAGCCGTGATCGACGTCAGTAAAGCGCTTTGCGATACCGTGTACATACAACAGCTAGACTCGGCGGCGCGCAACGGGAGATGGGAACACTGGGCGCTTCGACACACGGAAGGTCGTCGCGCGGTCCGAGAGCGCAACTTAGCGTCGACGGTACGGGCTGCTTCGAGACCTGGCTTGACCAGACCTCGCTGTGCGGTCAAGATATAAACTTTCGCGCTGTACGGGTTTTCCTTCATTGGCTTGTCGCCGTGTTCTAGCGCAAAAGGAGACAAACGATGTGGCCAAGATGTGGCGGTCAACAAAGTCCAAGATCGTTCGGTTCGAAAGTACAGGACATGTATATGATGATCAAGTTCGAAGAGATCCTGATACCTATATCTTGTCCTGTCCTCTCCCAGAAGGGATGCCGGCATTCAGATGCATCTCACACGAAGGGGCATTCCAGCCTGGTGGCTCTTCGTCTTCGCGTCCTCCACGACGGGACCGCTGATGTTTCCAAACCACCAGGAGACCTGATGCTCTTCCGACGGCTCAAACTCAAACGAGGGAATGAACTGCGCGAGCATGCATTCTGAACAATGTGTTTGTGAGTCCCGTTTCTCGTCGAAGGCATTGGCGAATACTCACTCTGCTCCAGCAAGGAGAACTTGAAACCGCTGATATACTTGATCAGCATATGTGCGGGCGTGAACATATAACCTTGACAGTGGGGAACGTACATGCAAGAGCGAGCGCCGCCAGAAAAGGTGAGCATGTTTGCGTACACGCCAGGAATGTGGGCGTCCAACACGGCCTGCGGCAGCGGCTTGAGCCAGCGCTCAGGCTTCCATTCGCGAGCGTCTGCGCCCCAAATGGCCTCCGAACAATTCACTCCGACGATGCTGCACATGATTATCCCGCCCTTGGGGATGAATATCTCAGTCACGGTCTTCCCTTCGACATCGTTGACAGGTTGGCGAAGGGGGAGCACATGGTCTTGACGGGCCCTTCGGAGATGAAGGAATTGAGCAACGTTACTTTGCACGAATGAGGACACTCACTGTCGCTGCACGAAGCGGACGGGCGGGAAGAGCCGCAGCGTCTCGCGGCAAACGGCCTCTAGGTATGGCAACCGATCGAGGGTATCGAACTGAAGGTCCACGTTAGGTGTCCCAGCTTCGACGAGCTCTTCTCGGAGCTTATGCTGGGCTTCAGGATGGAGTGCAAGCAAGTGCAGCATGCGTGCGAGAGCGGTAGCCGTGGTATCAGTGCCAGCCAGCACTTCAAAGTCACAGTCAGCATTCAGCGCATACCAGAGTTGGTCACGAAAGTACACTGACAGAATGTGTTCACTTGCGCGACGAGTTCGTTTTCCGGAAGTCTGTCCTCCGCCGCGCTCTTGTTATTCTCTTCGACTGAAGAGCAAGTTATGGGATATCGATGGAGACATCAATCACATGGGCAATACGCACGGAGTAAGCTGAGAACATCCCGTCCCTTACCCATCTCTGCGCTGCTATAAAGTTTGCCTTCAGCGTGCGCCTGCTTTTTCTCCGTCCAGATTTCCGTCGCGAACTGATGGAGGGTATCCGAAATGGCGAACATGTCATGCAGCGCGGGGAATGGTATCATCTCTCCCGCACGGCGAAGCAACCACGGTGGAAACGTGCGCATCAGAATGGGAAGAATTGGGCGAAACTTGAAGAGCTTTGCGCTAGTTGAGCTGATCATGTCGTCAGTAGGATATCCGGTTGGCGAGTAAAGAAGATACGACGCACAAGAAGCGCTTCAATGCGATCGTGAGGGCGATCGGTTTTCCATCCAGAGCATTCAGTGAGTGTCCGAAGCCACCCTGTGCGACGAGCTCCCTAGATGGTTATGTAAGCTAACTTTCGGAAGAATAGGCGTGTACAGACAAAGCAGCTCTGCCGGTCATTTCTAACACATCCGTCTCGGTGCGGCCGGTCCGTTTGATATCAGCAGCCATGACCTCTCGCACCTACCATGTAAGATAATCAGATTATGAAAGACCGGTTTAACCTCAACGTGTATGCGCGTACCTGCTTAGACACCGAGTTGAAGACCGGGGTCAAGAGTTTGATGTGACCAAGCGAGAAAGCCGGGTTCATGAGCTTGCGGTGCTTGTGGTGCACATCGCCTGCAGAACAGGTATGTCACCAATATGCCGATAGTGCATCAGCGGAATGTGAGCGCACCTTTCATTGGTGTCGATATGAGACCTCTTCCTAGGATGACCCCGGTCAACTTGAGGAAATAGTCGACGGTATCGAACACATCGACCCGTTTGACGATGATGTGATGCAAAGCACCAGGATCGGAAGTAACTAGTATCTGTGCCTACAGTAGCGTTTGTTCATGTTATATCATGCGCGTGAGCAATAGCGCAGATAGACACGTACACCGAAAAAGCCGTTGAGCCTATGAAGGGGGCCATATTGCGCAAATAGGCTGTCTTGGAAAGGCGCAGCGTCAGGCCGGAAGAACTGGGCAAAATTGCCTGAATCGTTCGTCAGACTAAGTAGTGTTGTAGCTAATTGACAAGCTCACCTGTGATAAGAGAGGCGCGGGGCGGGCCGGGTATCTTACGAAGAGACCATTCCCGCCAGATGCGACTGAGCAGCGACTGGGCTATCGCAGTGGCTAGCGCAGCCAGCGCAAGTATTGCGAATAGAAGGAGGGACATCGCGGGTATCAAATGAGGGATGACAAGAGACTGTCTATATACGCCCCGTTAGTGAATTATCGGAGTCTCGGTGCTGATGACATAGTTGTAAGCGGACAACGACCGAGCACAGATGGTGAGATTAGTACGAAGAAGTTCTTTGATCGCCTGCAGGAGATGTGTCGAAGCTCGGAGGAAGGCCTCATTCTCGGAGTCGCGATTGTCATAACTATTGCATCATGTACTGTAAATGAGAATAGTCATTGAAACTCGAACTATAGTCGTCGGTAGAATTGCGGCCTGATCACGAGCTGGAATCAGAAGTTCAGAACATGCGCAGATTCTCGCAGACTGCAATGATGATTCGTCCTCAGCTCGTAAGTGAGCTCAGTGGTAGTCATCGCAGCCTTGACGAATCTGGCCGGTATTGTATCAGTAGGCATGGGAGTTGAGAGAGAATGTCGACGTCGTCGTGGCGCTGAACGAAGGCTGGTGATGGCCAACTGCGAGACGCGAACGCTCTTTTCCACGGTCATGCAATATCAACTCTTCGGTATTGTGAGCTAGATGTAAGGTCGGCAGGAGTTATCCCAACGTACGTTCATATCAGTCGATTTGATGAATAGGTACGTGTATTACAACAGCAAGGGTCGTTAACACGAGATGAAGATCATTGGTATTAGGGTTAGGGTTAGCGCGATGCGCCGACCGAAAAAAAGGCCCGCCCAGCCCGAAGGCCGGAGCGGGACAGGGAAATATTGAGACGGTGCATGAGCCGAAGCCCATACAAACCGCG
>KV424671.1:59474-69973 GCA_001632445.1 Peniophora sp. CONT | reverse complement strand
CTCAGGCTCAGACTCAACAGGCCTCTCCATCCCATCCTCAGGCCATTCACCAATGACGCATCTCCCCTCCTTCTCCCTCGTTGGTGCACTGGAATTCAGACACGTCGTAGCGGGTTTACAGAGTCAGGCGGCGGGATCGAGTTTGACGGTTTTCGAATCTCCTCATGCGATATATCCCGGTGGACATTATCATGGACATGGTTCCATAAGGTCTCGAACGCCGACACCGACGCCGGGTCAACGAGGAGGATTAGACGACGAGTTGAATCCATGGGACGCATCATTGGGCGCTGTACCGCTCGACGAACGCACCCGCGCCACACCTCCTACGCCCGGAATCACAGTCGAAGCAGACGACAGTCTCGCCGGTTCAGTTCCAACAATCATCCGCACACCCGCCTCGCCCGTATTACCATCCACCATCGAACGACCGTCCAAACGTCGAAAGGCTCTCCGCGCTTTACACAAAGCCTTCCACATCCTCTTCCCAACGTTACACGATCTAGGATGCAAATCCTACGCCGGGATGATAGCCTCTATATTCGCCGCTCCAGCCGTGTTCGCGCTCACGTTGACGTTACCCGTCATCGTCATGCCGTACGATAGTTCTTCATTGCATCATGAGAAAGCTGTGTTGAGCACGGATCCTTTGATTCAGTTCGAAGAGGAGGGTGTGGAGAGGGCTTTGATAGGTGAAGAAGAAGTCACGGAAGAGATGCATGCGAACCCATTAGAGTTTAACAAGTGGCTTATGGGTGCTCAGTGCACTTTGGGTCCGTTGTTCTGTGTGGGCGTGTTGTTTAAGGGACGGGACGTTCTTTGGTGGATGTTGCTTGGTGCGGGTGTTGTGGGGTTGGCTGTGGGAACGTTGGTAGTGGCGTTTGCGAAGGATGGGGAACACAGGTTGAGTAGAGCTGCGAGGTGTAGTATGGGTTTCTTCGTGGCTATGGTGTGGATTATGGCGATTGCGGATGAGGTTGTGAATGTGCTGCAGGTGCGTCTTTCACATACATATATACACCTTACTTCAGTGCTGATGGTTTGTAGACGTTCGGATTCATCTTTGGATTGTCAGACGCTATCATCGGTCTCACCATATTCGCCGTCGGTAACTCCTTGGCCGATCTGGTCGCCAACATGAGTGTCGCTGTACGCCCATCTCATTCTTATATGTACCTCGAACCTAAGTTGAATGGCTTTTCCAGGTCTTCGCCCCCATAATGGGTTTCTCCGCCTGTTTCGGCGGACCCATGCTCAACATGTTGCTGGGCGTCGGCATCTCAGGCTCCTACATCACCTCTCAGACCGGCGTACCATATCAGCTACACTTCAGCACCACCCTCCTGGTATCCGCCATAGGCTTGTTGACCTTACTGTTGGCGACGGCGGTGTTCGTGCCCTTGAACGGCTACTTCTTGCCCAGGGCTTGGGGCGTGTTTTTGATCGTGGCTTACGTGGTGCTCATGACGGTTAATGTTGTAGTGGAGGTCTTGAGCGAGTCATAACGAGGATGTGGGAGGAGGATGGACACAGACTATATATATATTTGATGCTTTGTTTGTACGTGCCGTGCTCATCTCTTCATACCCTGACTACGCCCTACTGGAACAATGTTTCATGTATCATTAACATCTGACGTTTATATTGGGTTCGACTTCAGCGCCTGTCGTGTGCGCGAATGTTTCCAACACGGAGCCGCTGGCGAGCAAACCTGTCAGCCGCCATACAAAACCGCAATGGTTCAACTTCTTCGCATTCATTGGTCTCTTGTCTCCGTCTCTCATCGCTGGTCGTTGCTCCTCTCACCTATCGTCATCTCTCCAATCCCGCTCGTTACCTCGTCCGCTCCCCGCCATGTTCCACCGCATAGTTGCCATCACTCTCCTTGTTGCAGCGGCATTGGTTCATGCGGCGCCCAACCCGCCCGCTACCTCTGAATCCAAAGCGCCCGCGCCCGCACCGTCTAACGCACCCGCTAGCAGTGTAAAGCCTGTCAACAATGTAGGCGCTGGGGTGGCCATGATGATCAACACTCCGTACGCCAATCCCAACTCTTCCCTTCATTCAGCGTGACTGACGCGTTCATCGCAGTTCAACTGTCCTTGAGTGCCGTGCGTACTTCATCTCTTCACCGGGGCTCATGTGCTGATACCTCTCGCAGAGCCCGTACAGTTCAGCTGGACCGGCGGTCTCGGACCATACTACCTCGCCATCATCCCGGGCGACCAGCCCTTTGCCCCGCCCATGCGTCGTTTCCCTACGCAGAACGGAACGACGTTCACTTGGACCGCTGACCTGCCTTCTGGCACCAAATTGTGCGTTCACGTTTTGTCCGGTACCGGGGTGGGGTTGCTGATACTTGGTGTCGGACAGCAACTTGCTTCTTCGCGATTCGACGGGTGCGCAGGCGTACTCAGCGACTGTGGCAGAGCAGGAGGGTAATGACAAGAGGTATGGCTTATGGCTCACTTATGACTGCGCTGCCCTAATATCTGGTGTGTAGCTGCGAGAAGCCCATCACCGCTGTCCCTCAACCGGGCGCGACTTCGTATGTGCTTCTCTCATACAGAGATGCTTCGTTCGCTGACACATTTACAGTGCACCCGCCGCATCTGGCGCAGTCATGAACGGCGCCGTGAACGCGGCCGCCAACATCACAAGCGGCGCTCATCCGACTGCCACGGCAAGCTTGATCACTTCCGCTGCGAGCGCCACGGCACATAAAAGCGCGGCTGTGCGCGCTATTGGCGAGACAATTCGTGGGGTTGAGTTGCTGTGGGTATTCACCATGGGCGTCGTGGCGATCTTGATGCTGTAGAGTGTACGGTTCTAGGAGGGCTTGGGACGATTGTGATTCGTGGCTACTTCATTCTGACACAGACTATGTATACCAGCTCTATGCGAGCGTGTTGTTGACATCCTACTCTTCATGCTATACTCGATACGCCTAGTCGTGTGCGAAAAGTCGTCTGAGCCGGCGTTGGCTACACCAACTGCGACCTTTTGGTGTCAGAGCATGGGCGCCTGCTGAGCGCTGAGCGCTGAGCGCTGAGCCTGTGGCGCCACACACGCGCGCGCGTCAGACGCGTCAACTCACGGTGCTTGCTCCTGACCATCACCAACCATCGAGTGTACCTCCTCATGCCAAGATTATTATCGATACTGCTATGACTATATCAAGCTTTAGAAACGTCGAGGGATCTCGTCTGCGGAGATTGAAGTGCTGATCATGAGCAGCCTCACAACCAGATATGCTTATAGTACCGGCGGCATCTCGCGTCGCTGCGCTGATTGTGGACCGCACCAGACATGCTATATCTTCGGCACCGCTCCCCTCCTCGCGGGCTCGCCAACAGTTATATATGAGCTCTCTTCTGCTCTTGCTCTTGCTTGTCGACTACTGTCAGCAGCATGAGACCGATGCTCTCGCGTTTGCTGCTCGCCGCGGCGGCCCCATCGGTGCTCAATGCACTCGTGCAGTCTGAACATGTTCAAGTTCCGCTTCAGCTCATAAACGGATATGGAGAGCTGGACTGGGATACCGAGCCGAACGCGAATGCGACAGGTCACCTTCTCTTCAACTCGGTGAGCTCGCTCATGCAGCGCTGGCCAAACACCGTCGTACGTCCTGGTGAGTGCGCTTGGCGCGCGGGGAGGTCTTATCAGATAGACCCCGCACTTCGGATCTTCCTCGCCGGCCGACGCTGATTGCACCACGCAGGTCACTCAATCGTTCCTTGCATCATTCCCGCCGGCACGGTGCTCTACCATGGACTGCCATCCTCGACAATCCCTACGCACCCCGACTGGCTCGCATTTGACTTTGAGCATGCGTACGAATTTGCCACACAGCGTCTAGACGGACAGGTTCTCTCCTTCGCGACGACGCGTCCTCTCCGGCTCATTTACTTCGATGGCTCGAGTGCGGCCAAGGTCACAGACGGCTCGTACGACACACAGGAGATCGTCATGTATCAAGAGGTCAAGGATGATTGGAAGCTTTCGGGACGTGAAGATGCACGCATCATCAAGAAGCTATGCGAGTGGGGAGTGCCTCGCGGGATCGATGGCTTCGTGAGGATGGAGTACCATTTCGAGGTCATGCAATGCAACTTCACCAACGGCCTCTCCCTCGTCTCGTCCGTCAATGTTCTCCCTTACGATGGCTCCGTCCATCCCTCTCCGGACATGTTCGGTACCATGTTAGGCCGCCCTTCTAAGCCCACTCCTCAGGGTTGGCGCGGTTCATTGCCCTCTATCGACGGCGAAGCGCGTGTCGCGGGCAAATGGCACGACCGCGCACCAGGGGAAACGAGAGTGCAGATCAAATATGACAAGCTTGTCACGTTCTACGATACAGCAGTGACGAGTCTCCTCGATCTTCGCCTCGGCAAAGCGCGCGAACAACATCGCCTGAAGGGTATCTCGCTGGAGGATGCAGCGATGAAGGCACGCGAGCTTGAGGAGGTCGTCCGATTATGGGATGACAGTGGACGGAGCGGTATCGACTGGGGAAGTATCACACGCGTCGTCATTGAGCGATACTCGCAACGGCTTGAGCTGCTCGCGCATACAATTGGCCATGCATCGTTCCCTGGCCCGCGGGAGCGAGCAGCCAAGGCGCGCGCGCAAGTACTCACAATGCTGGCACCTTACTTCACCACATCCGACTCTCCGTACGACGACGATGCCGCCGCGAGTTTGGCTTGGCTGGCCCCGGTCGTCCAGCGCTGTGCCACAACGCATACCGCTGGCATTCCGACCACTCTCTTAACTGTGCAAGAGCGTCTCATCTATGACGCAGTCCATGATGTTATACACGAGATCTGTCGTCGATTAGGGAGGATGTTCCATGTTGCATTCGACGTCGAGAATACGGAACTAGAGGAGGTTGAGGTTGAGGGCGTCGTGAGCTTCATGGAGGCGGAGGTCACCGCATTGATGGAGTGGCTTGATTGGACGTCAGTCTGGCTCAAGTGTCGGCCAGAGTGCTCAATCGAGGTGCGTGATGATTGACATTGTCCAAGCCTGGCGCTCACACGCTTGCGTTTGTGCAGGAGCTGTGTGTTGTCCCGACTTGGCCTTTCGGTCGGGATGAGGACAAGGATGATACTCGCCACCCTCGTTGTGTGCGTATGCCCAACGTCTAAAGCTTGTAGGAGACATGGTTTGGCTCTGCTATCGTGCGCTAGGTCTACCTTATGCATAGAATGATTTCACCGTAACTATATAGTACTTGGTGTGCGGTCATTGCTTCGAATTGCATCGACTGCTTCATTCTGAGACAGACAGACTATGTACAGTATACCAGCTCTGTGCAAGTATTTTGTTGGCTCCCTACTCTCTCAGCTATGCCCGATACCTCAAGCAACGTGCGGATGAACGTCTGAGCGAAAGTTGACTACAGAGCACAAGTCGGAGCCGAGCGCCTGCTGAGCGTTTGGCGCCGCACGCGCGGGCGCGCGCGCGCAAGGGAGGCGTTGAACAGAGCTTGCTCATGAACCACCACCAGCCAATAGGTGTACTCCCCGCAAGATTGATACCGACATATGAGCTCGGAAACCTGCCATAGTAGGATGATGCATCCCGCCTGTGGAGACTGAGAGGTTGCCCAGCCAGACATCCTCGTCAACGCTCGGACTCGGCGCTAGAACGATGCCGACGCTCTCTTTGCTCCTGTCTGCATCTTATCTTGGAGTCTGAGACTGCTACTCTTGAGTGCGCTCGATATCACATGCGTACAGCAGTGCTCTTGAGCTGGAAGACATTTTAGTCCAAGACATAGACCACGTCGGATATATCATCGCGCACGACTGGAGCCTACTCGGTATCGACATTCGCCCTTCGCTACTCGACTACCACCCAAGGCCCACCACCACCTTCAACACTCCTTCGCGACTATAATATGTCTACCACTTTCGTTCAATCTCTTCTCAACTTCCTCGGTCTCAACTTGATGGCGAACGACGTTCACCGTCTCGAGCGCGCCGGCGTTTCGCCACTATCATTCCTGGTGCTCTTCTGCGCCTGCGAGATGCCGTCGCCTTGTACCGTCCTTCTGCTCACGGTTATTTGTGTTCTCGTCTTCTACACCGTCCGGGTTCACATCATTTACGTCTTGGTAAGTTTTATAGTACTTGCTTTGCCAGCCTTTGCTCATGATTGCGCCCAGGCCGCTCGCACCGCGCTTGTGGCGGGCAACACGTATCTGTTCGAGGGCTGGACCGCGTGCTACTCCGCTTTCGAATCCTTGCAGGAAGAGAACGCCACCTTGCTCAACGGCTGGCGCGCGTGCTCCGAGCACTACAAGGAAGTACTCGCCGCCGCCAACTCCGCTGTCGAATCTCTGGAACGGGAGAACACTATCTTTCATCAGGGCTGGAGTGCATGCTTCGAGAACTACCAGAAGCTGCTCGCCGCTGCCAACTCCGCTGTCGAATCTCTGCAACGGGAGAAGACCACCTTACTAGACGGCTGGCGCGCATGCTCCGAGCATTACAAGAAAGCACTCGCCGGCGTCAACTTCACCCTCGATTGCTTGAAGCGGGAACTTGCGGCGCTTCGCGATACCAACGGCAATCTGGACGCGCTCATTGCGAAGCTCCAGCACGAGAACAAGGTTTGTCTCTACATCTTGTCCTCTCACTGAGCCCCATCTAACCATCACACCTTAGGTCGCCGCCGCCGCCCTGGCCAAGGTCGAGGACGCGCACACCAAAGTCAAGTCCGAGCTTGCCGAGTCGCGCGCTGGGGAGCAGAAGTGGAAGCGTCAGGCGGAGCAGCTGGCTGAGGATGCAGATGCGCGCGAGGTCGCTCATCAGGTACTTACGCTCTTTCACTCCGGTGTTTGCAGATAACTTATCCTCAATCTACAGGCCGAGTGCACGGGCAATATGCTTCGGAGCGAGCTCGACCAGACGAAGATCACCAAGCTCGAGGACACCGTCCGCGTCTTTGAGGCGCAGAATGCGCGCTTGAAGACCGAGGCTCTGACGGCGCGACAGTCTACGCGCCACGCCGACGCTACGGAGCAGGCGATGATTCCGGATTCGCGCGATGCGAAAGATGTGGCCGAGAAGGCGCACGTCTCCATCGGCAATCTCGAGGACGCGGTCAAGGCAGAGCCGGAACTTTCCCAGTCTTTGGACGCCCACGTCGACAAGCCTGAGGCCACCGCCCAACGCTCTGAAGCGCGTTTGGAGGGCCTTGCGACTGACACCACGAGCTTAGAGCTGCGCGACGACGTCCCCTCATTGGAGCGGACCGTCACCCAAATCTACGCTGGCGCTGACGACATGGTTGTTTCTTACGAGGCGGCCGTTGAGGTCTACGAGACGACACTTACGGGTCACGTTGAGGAGAACGAGTACCGCAATGTGCACGAGAGCGTCGCGCTCCGCACATGCGAGGAGGGGATCAAGACACTCGGGCAGGCGGCAACGTCGCCTTGGTCGTCTCCCTCTTCGCCAGCATCTCTCGTTGACTCCTGCGAGGATCTTGACACGCCCTCTCTAACGTTCTCTGATTTGGACGCTGCCATACTCGATGACAGTCCAATCGAGAACCATGTCTACTTGCCCTCGACGCCCGCCAGGATCCACCAGTCAACGGAACACTACGCGCTCACGACGTCTACGTCCGCTGAGTTCATCTCGTACAACACCGGCGCAGCTCTTCTTATCGTCCGCGCTCTCGGCCACCTACGCAACGTCTTCGCCTGGCACCTCTCCCGCTACTTTGGCACCCACGCGTCTTTCATTGTCTAAGGACTTCGGTGACCTCGTCACTCGCTTCCGGCTCTTCCAGGAGCTTGAGTTCCGCACGGCGGGCCCCCTTCACGTCCCATGGCATCGCTCAAGGCTTCCACCGCTCGTCCGTATCACCCCCGATTTGTTACCTTCGCTCTGTCTCTCCCCGCTCTACCGATTCGCTCTACCGTACCAAAGATCTCACCCGAATCGTGCAGTTCTGCCCTTGCTATCGATCACATTACTTCTGCCGTCCAATTGCTCTCTAGCTGCGCCTGTGGCTGTACCATTACATACTGTACTGTTACCTACGCCCTCGGTTTCGCCCGCACAGACTATAGACTCGGCCCGTACATCTTGCATTGTTCGTCACACGCACATACCCATCAAAGATACCATACCATATGCAAGGCCCTTGAGCTAGTGTGATGTCTGAACTCAACATGAGCGCAATAAATATATCGAACTCTGGGCGCTGAGAAGCAGACACCGAAGTATGCTAGCGCCGCCGGGCGAGCGGTCTACTAGTCAGTGCGACCTCTACCCAGTTGAGCATGAATGGAATTTCGTGCTTGTCTGCTCGACCGGCACTCCCAGACATAAGCAGGTGATGTTCAAATACTGTACCGCTAGGTAGAGGAGCAGCTGAGCAAGGCAAAAGGCTCGAAAGCAGGAGAGGTGCTGCGGCAAACGCCGATCGGATTTAACGGCGCATGTGGCCGAGGCTGGGCCCTGGGGTAATTAGCGCGCATGGCTCTGCAGCCTGCCCTCTTACCACCATGAGCGCTGGAAACACTTACCAGCCCTACTCATGGCACCAAGTGAGTGCACCGCTGCAGCAGCTATCCCAGGGCTAACGTATGAAACCCGTACTACAGTCCCACGACCAGGCAAGTGCTAGTGCGCATCGCCCAGCCTGCGCGAGTCCTTATACGTCTTTCTCAGGCAACTGTGCTGCTTGTATTACCGTATGATGTGGCGGAGGAGGATGTGCAAGTGCGTGGACACCCTAATGCATCAATCTTTGCCACTCAATAACTGGAAGGTTGTCATAGACGGCGTTCATCTCATAGCAGGTGTGCTCGGAGAGCAGCCGCTGATCAAGGTTACTCATATCCCTCGTGCACATACGTAGGCACTGATGAAGACTTATATAGGGACGCTTGTATGCGTCAATTGACCTGGCCCATTCCGACTGGCTGCTTGAGCCTACTTCGCCGCGGCTTTCAGCGCGCGAACGCACCATTTCCACGACTTCCACTGCTTCTACTCATTCATCCTTTGCCCTCGTTTCATCCGACCCCGACGTGGATATTACTAGCTCTTTCGCCGCATCTCTCGCAAGTGGACCTAGCTCCGACACTGATGAAGCCGTATCGCCTTCCCATTCTTCGCCGCACTCGTCCGCAGATGAACGGCACGCCGGCTTCACGACAGTCCCGCGTCGAAGACGAAGAACAATAGTCGCCAACTCAACTCGCGCGACTTCTCCGCACAGCCTTGCTTCTTCCCATTCATCTATGAACTCGGCACGGCGCGGACAGGGTCGTCTACTTACACTGCATCTCGAGAAGGCTGACAGTGCAATCTGGCCGGCACTCGTCACTGGGCCTGCACCGGCGCTGCTCAACCCACCGCCACTGGGTCCATCTCCGCCGGAAGTTGAGGCTGTCTACAACATGGATCCAACCAGCTTGGCCCTACTCGGACTGGAACTCGCAGACGTACGCGAGGACGCTGACCGTGCTTTCGAATGTTTCCTGTACGTACATCCCATACATCGCGCAACGTTGTCCCCAAGCTGATGTATAACCCGCACAGTCGCTCTTGGCTGCACGCGCAGGTACCCTCAGCTGCAATGCGTCTGGCAACGCATTACGTTCCGCCACACGCGCTGCCGGCCGACGACCTATCATCGATTCCCGAACACGACCGAAGAGCGTACTACATACGCGCATTGGGTGGCCCGTCTGCGCTCGCGCAACTATATTTGACAGTTGGTCTGTTGCACACCGAGGGCACTGCACGGTCACTGCTGTCGTCGTCTCACGCTCCATTGGCGTCTATACGCCTACCAGAGCCCTCTGGCTCACGAGCAGGAGGCGGCGCAGCTGCATGGAAACGCGACCGTGCAGCTGCTATCTGTTATTTTGACCGCGCACGTACTCTCGCACCGGATATGGACATTCCACTACTGGTGTCTGAAGCAGAGCCAGCGAAGCCAGAGCCTGTGAAGTTGGAAATGCCTATCATCGACTTGCCGGGAAAACAAGAATTGGTCCCTATACGCAGAACGCGGCGGACAGCGGACGAGGATGTGGACGGGACATGGTATTTGTACATACCTGGTCTGGTCGGGGCTGGTACGGCATTGCTTGTCGTTGGTGTGGTTGGGGCGATATCCCTATCGAATTGGAGGAAGAATCAGAGCTGAAATTACAATGCTTTCTTGCTTGCTCTTTACCTATCTTGTTTTCTGTACATGTACGCTCACTACACACACGCGCCTCTTTACGACTCTTCACGACTGCCTCTTCTTGGTTCCCAGTGACATGTCGCAAAAATCCAATGCGGAGGGTCAGCCTCGGTCAGCTTTGATCAGGCGCCTCCCCCGGTCAGGAGTGGTCGGAGGGTGGTCAGAGCGCGGTCAGAGCGCGGTCAGACGGCGGTCAGACAGTGGTCAGAGGCCTGTCAGGCGTTGGTCAGACGGCGGTCAACGTCGAATCAAGCCTGATCAAGTCTGACGGCAAT